>JBBPBX010023755.1:22608-40272 GCA_038048925.1 Garcialebias charrua | reverse complement strand
AAAGTAATACTTCAACATAACAGCTACCCTACAATAGGGTCAGGAGACCAGAGATCGTTCTCATGGTATTCCATGGACAACAAGAGGTGCCTTTTACACCCCCCCTTATACAGAATGAACACAAATGGTACTGAAGCTTATGCAAACCAAAAATAAATAAATAAATAAAAATAAAGTAAATGATCCTAGTCAAAGGTAGGAATCATACACAAAAATTTGAAAACTCACACATCAATAACAGGTTGAACCATATCCTTGTTATACAATGCCTCAATGACAGCCATGGATTCTATCAAGCGACAGACTGGTTTAATAACCCTCCCAAAACGTGAAGTTAGGCGGTGAACAACATCCCCTCCCACTCTGTCTGGAGGATGAACAACACTAACATCGTCAGGAAGATGAGGTAAGGAACCAGCAGTCGCCAGTACTCCAGTGTCCATAGAGGAGTTCTCTGAGTCATGAGGCAGGTCATTATTTACAACTGATGCAGCCGAGGACACATCCTGAACCCATGATGCAGTACGATCCTCCCCATCACTGCAGGATAGGGAGTCTGGTAGGGAAGGCTCAGCAAAAACAGCACTAGGGGCCTCGCTAAGACATTCTGTTTCGTGTAGGTCAGAAACCGGAGGAACTCCAACCACACTGTCAGCATGGCGGTTCACATTGCTGTCCAGGGTCATTCCCACAGGTAAAAAGTTCACATCAAGAAGGAGGTTGCGATGCACCACACGCTCATTGCCATGCCGATCTCTAATTCGGTAAATGTGGAGAGCAGGTTTGGATGCAACCACCGTGTACATCACAGGCTCCCATTTATCAGAAAGCTTCCGCTTTCCTCTGGCTCCCTTGTTCGCCACCAAAACCTGATCTCCAACTGACAGAGGGTGACCCTTGGCTCTCTTGTTGTACTGGTCACATTGATGTTTCTGCTCTGCACTGGTGCTCTTTTCAGCCATTAACATGGCAGAACGCAGATCTTCAACCAGTGATTTGACATAAGAGTGGTAGTCGCAAATGGCATCATCGTGAAGAACGTTCCGAAAAACAAGGTCAACAGGCAGCCTGGGAATCCTCCCAAACATCAGGTAAAATGGCGCAAAGCCAGTGGTCTCATGAACTGTGCAGTTGTAAGCGAAAGTCAGAGACTGGATCATCTGAGGCCATTTGTGCTTCGAACGTGGAGGAAGAGATCTTAACATATTGCCCAGGGTGCGATTGAATCTCTCTGCAGTCCCGTTACCCATTGGGTGGTAGGGTGAGGTGCGCGATTTACTGACACCACTCAGCTCCAAAAGCTCAGCTAGCAGCTCACTCTCAAAATTTGCACCCTGATCAGAGTGAATGCGCTGAGGGAAACCATAAACGCAGAAAAACCCATCCCATAACTTCTTCGCAACTCTTTTAGCGGTTTGGTCATGACACGGGAACGCATGTGCTAATTTTGTGAAGTGATCTGTGATCACCAGAACATCCACAGACTTGTTGTTGCTGTCCTCAGCCGACCAGAAATCAATGCACACCAGCTCCATCGGAGCACTGGTTCTGATGTTCTCCAGAGGGGCTCTCACAGCAGGCTCTGGGGTTTTGCTGAGGACACATCTGGGACATTTTCTCACAAAATCCCGCACATCCCTTTCCATGTCATGCCAAAAGAAGCGATGGCGAGCCAAGGAGAATGTTCGTGGCTGGCCCTGATGACCTGCATTATCATGGACACCAGTCAAAACCACAGACTTTAAAGCATCAGGGACCACAAACTGGAATCGTTTACCTTTTTTCACAGGGTCTTTTATGACACGGTAAAGGACACCATTCAGCAATGTTAGTTTGTCCCATTGCTTCAGAACTTTTAAAGCCAGTTGGTTTTCACCAAAGCGTTCCCGCCTTGACGGACGGCGTCCCCGCTCAACATAGAAGACAACTCTGGAAACAACAGGGTCGTTCCTCTGGTGAGAGACGAGGTCAGATAGACAAAGCGCTGTTGATGGGTCTGTGGTGTGTGGGATTATCATGTCCAGATGGTCAGCTAAAGATGCTGCATGCTGAGTCTGACCGGCATCCCCACTGCAGACAGATGACAAAAGAGAGGAGACCTCGTCACAAGTCATGGATGTGTCAGTTATAACGGAAGAAGAGCTGTCCACTGATTGAAGCTGGCAGGTCAAACGGAAAACATCTTGCACAGCGTGATCAGGAAGCTCACAGATTTGTTCCAAAAGTTCCTGACAAGGCTCTGACAGAAGGCGATCAGCCAAGGGCTTCACAAAAGGGGCTCTGCTCAAGGCATCTGCCACCACATTCTGTCTCCCTGGAACATACCTGATCTCAAAGTTGTACGGGGCAAGCTTAGAGACCCAGCGTTGTTCACAGGCATCCAGTTTGGGCTTGGTCAGGATATATGTGAGGGGATTATTATCCGTCCACACAGTAAACCTGTGACCCTTCAGCCAGTGGCTGAACTTATCACACACAGCCCATTTTAAGGCCAGGAACTCAAGCCTGTGTGCAGGATAGTTGGCCTGACTGCGGCTTAGAGACTTGCTGGCAAAAGCAACAGGTCTAGCGATCTCTCCATCAGCCGGGACCTGTGACAAAACAGCACCGAGCCCATCCAATGAAGCATCAGTTGAGAGAATAAATGGCCTCTCAAAGTCAGGATGTGCTAGCACCACACAATCAAGGAGTGCAGCTTTAAGGTCTCCAAACGCTTTCTCACAAGCTGGAGTCCAGTCCTGGGGAGTCAGGACACGAAAAGTTCCAGCTTTCCCGTGTCCTTTGCCCTTCACTCTACGTTTCTGACCTGCGGTGAGCGCGTAAAGTGGCTTTGCAATGCGGGAACAAGCTGGAATAAAGTGCTGATAGAATAGCACCATGCCCAAGAATGACCTCACCTTCTTCTGGCATGGAGTACAGCCATCCTCCTTCATGAGGTCCTTTTTGTCAAAACTAGAGATGACCTTTACCTTCTCCTGATCAACAGAAACACCACCAGCCTCCACAACATGGCCCAAAAACCTCACAGACCTCCTGAGAAAGTGACACTTTTTCTGGGACAGCTTCAAGTTGTTCGCTCTCAGACGGCAGAAAACAACCTCCAGCCTCTTTAACGATTCCTCCTCAGAAGGTGCAAACACCAACAGGTCGTCCAGATAACAGAGGAGGCTGGAAAAGTTCAAGTCACCAAAAACGTTAAGCATCATTCTCATGAAGGAAGCTGGGCTGTTACATAGACCTTGTGGGAGCCGATTGTACTCATAAAGTCCAAGCGGCGTGGTAAAAGCTGTATAATGTTTGTCGGACTCATGGAGGGGGATGTTGTAGAATCCAGAGGTCAAGTCCATGGTGCTGAAAAGAGCATTCCCACCAAGAGCAGCAAGGCAGTCAGACTGATGGGGTAATGGATGGGCATCCTTAACGGTCTTAGCATTAAGCCAGCGGAAGTCAGTGCATATCCTCATGTCCCCAGACTTTTTCCACACCATAACAAGCGGGGAAGCATATTCACTAATAGACTTCCTTATGATGCCCTTCATCTCCATCTCAGACAAGACCTCCCTCAACTGCTGGTAATGTGCTGGTGGGATGCGTCGATAAGGCAAACGAAATGGTTTCTCATCAGTCAAATGAATGCGATGGACAAAATCTCTAGCCTCACCGCAATCCAGTTTTCCCCTGGAGAACACATCCTGGTAAGAAACCACAAGTTCAGCCAGTCTTCTTTTAGACTCGCCTGATACCTCACAGCTCTCTATGTCGATGTCATGTAGACCACAGTCTCTCAGCATCTGCACTGGGTCAGCACTGTGATATGATGAGCTTGTTGCAACTGCAGAATGATTGCAGTGCACTTCAGGTCTCCCCTGACTGAACGCAAAGTCCTCCACAGCAACACATGGGAAGACATCAGCAATTTTAGCATTGCGGCGCAGTACCAGAGGTTTGTTTGTGGGATTGAGAACCTTCATAGGGACCCAATGGTCCCCCCACATGGGTGTTACTACACGACCCACCAAAATGTTTTTTGGGGTGGAACGAGCAGATGACGGCTCCACGATCACAGTGCCCCCTAATGACAGGGGTGCAGTGGACGGAAGCTTTCCCCAGACCACATACTCCCGATGAGGAAGGAGGGTGACAGCCTGTCTGAGCCTGACTGTTCCAATCTTGTCAGGTAAAGTAGAGTTTGACCACCGAGAGACACAACTCAGCAGCTGCAAAAACTCTTCACACTCTGGGTTTGCAGTGTTTGATGTAATGAGTTCCCAGTACCCCGGATCAGTTTTCATTTTTTTAATAAGGGGCCGGAGTACATTGCTACCAATGATGAATTCATCATGTTGGCCAGGTATCAAAAATGTTGGTACTGTAAATTTGAAACCATAGATCTCAATGTTCAACTCATAGATGCATCGAGGCTGCGTGAGAAGGCCACCACACCCAACGAGGACCACATTCTCTGGGACTGCAAGAGGGATCAAATCAACACCCGCGGCTCTTAGCTTGTTCTCTGCCTCCACGCTCAATGTGCACGACATACTCCCAGAGTCCAACATACCCCTCAGTGTAGATCGTTCACTCACTGAAACTGAGGCATAAAACAAATCACTAGCCCTCTGAACTCTCTGTGACCCCAAGAAAACCACTTCGCTGTCTTCAGGTGAAGCGTTACAACATTCGGTATAAACAGAGTGTGCATCTAGTGTATTTGTGAGGGTATTATCCATACTGCCCATGCTGCCCCTCTCATCGCACAGGCTCTCTAGTTTAAATTAGGGTACTGGGAGGATGGCTGTGGTGCGTGATGGGTAGGCTGAGGACAATTCCTTTTAATGTGTCCTGAGCTGAAGCAGTTGAGACACAGTCTGAACAGTCTGCAGTGAGAGTGTGTTGTATGCTCCTCAGAGCAACAAACTCTGCATGGAGCTTGTTGAGGATGTTTAGAACCACGTGTGTAACTCCCCATATGTTGACCATGTTGTTTCGTAGCAAGAGAAGCTGCACACAAAGACAGAACTTTATCAAACATCTCTGCCATCTGATGAGGTGGTTCAACTCCTGAACTGGGGGAAAAAGTTGGCTTGGATGGACCTGCAGTCTGAAAGGGTGTAGATTGTGGAGCAACATGCTGCTGTGGCTGCTGATACAAGGGACCTGAAGCTAAAGAATGATCACACGCTAAAGCAGCCTGGGTAAAATGGACAGCAAACGGTGTTGCATCGGCTGGCGACGCAGCAGTGGGTGATTGAGCACCAAGCTGAGGGAGACAGGAGAGAACCACAGGGCCTGTAGATGAACCAACAGCCTTGTTCATACTAACCATCGGTCTCCTAAGACTCACAACATGGTTATCAAGGCGACCCTGGACCTCAGCAGCAGTCCACTCCTCAACAGGTTTCAGCTGGAAGGAAAGAGCTAGACCAGGATCAGGACAGTGGTTGATGAACATGGTAACAACCTCAGCTCCTGGATCCTCCACCTGCTTCCCCCTTCTACGCAAACACTCATCAGCTGCTTCAATAGACTTGTTCAGTCTGATCCAGTAGTCCATGGCTGTCTCTCCATCAGCAGGCAGGATGTTATAAAAGTCTCTCATTGGCAAATTGGAGAAGATCAGCTCACCAAAATTGCGTTTCAGAATATCAAAAACAGTAGAAACTAACTTGTCACTACATGACTGAGGCTGGCAGCGGAGTGACACCTGGACCACATCTCTGGCTTTCCCAGTAAGTCTGGATGTGATGATTTCACACATTTCTACAGGGTTCACACAATTTATTCTTGACAGATAACATCTCATCAAACCCTCCCATTCCTGGATGGGGAAAGTATCAGTGTGATCACCTTTAAAATATGGTGGTGCTCTGATGTCAGACTGAACAACAACCCTCATTTGTGACTGATCGGTCGGGATGCTGGGTTGGCTGTCAGCAACCCGAGACTGGTTTTGTGGGTTTAGGCCACTCAGGTTTGTCGTAATGGCATCCCCAATCTGCTTGGCTAAATCAGCAATCACCCCACTAAGAGCCTCAGTAGAAACAAGTTGGCTGAGGTCAGACCTTGCATTACCAACGGGTGTAGAAGCAGCAGCAGGGACAGGTAGGGAGTTCAACTCAGACTTAACAGGGCATTCATATGCACCAGGAGGCATAGGCCTCCCCCTCCCAAAGGACATGTAATGTTGACCCCTCCCCAAACTAAAAGTGACCCTCCGGTCCACTTCATCATCCTCAAAAGGTACCTCAGTGTCAAACATTTCAACAAACAATAACAGATAAAAATCCCTAAAAAGAAAAATGCATTAAAAAAAAGAGATATCAAAAATAAAGTGACTACAGATTCCCAAACAGTCTAAAACCAAATTAGTCACAAAAGCTCACATGCATCAGTAGGCAAAAAGAAATAAAAATAAAAAAATAGGATCAGTCTTTCCCACAGAAAAAGTAAAAAACTTTTATAAAAGTAAAAATATGCAGTCTTTTTTTTTCACCTATTTCCCTGCCTCCCACGTATGAAACGAGGTGCACAAAAACACAGCAGCAGAAATAGTAACGGTTGTTTGTTAGGATACAGCGAGCCTGCCAGTCACAGCCCAGGGCAAAGGCGCGCAGTGCAACGAGCCAGGCGTGGCGAGACTTCAAAGGCGGGAAGAGCTCAGCGTCACTCGCACAGGTGCAGCTCTGGGCAGAAGCAGCAGCGGAGGTTCAGCGACAGCGGGTCGAACGGCACCAAGTGTAACCGGATCCTTCCTGCGTTGTGCTGGTTTTATGAATTTAACAGACCGTGACACGGTTTATCTTTAGTCAGGATAGCGGTTTATTCTGGTGAAATAACACACACACAACACCGTGTTACCGACTGCCCTGTTCCAAGTCTCTCCCACAAGACAACGTGACAAAAGGGCAGAGTCTCAGAGGTGCAACCAATTTAAAGACAAAATCACAGAAGAAGAAATAAAAGGGAGGGGCTTCTGATCTTAAAGTAACACGGCGAAAATAATGACAGTGGTGTTTCAGTCAGGTAATAATACAATAATACAACAATACAAAAATACTTTTTGTGTAATTATAACACAAGAGAAATACAACCAGGTTACATAAACATGCTAGTGTACGTTATTTTCGGCCACTTCTTCAAGTCGTCCTCCCACCCCTCAATAGCTGTAGGTAGCGGTAAAACAATATCTCCACATTTGAGTTGTGATCGTTTGTGTTCCCACATATTTTATGACCTAAAACCTCTGACGAAAACCGGTTAGCGCGTTGCTAGCGTGTAAAAAAAGTGCCGGTTCTGACTTCAGGCGGAAGTCGTACACATAATTCGTGCAAGGCATCATGGGGGCTAGGAATAAGGTGGATAACAGTCTTGTCAATTACCAATTGTAGAGATGTAGACCCTCATCTCTGACCTGGATTTACACCTTTTCACATCTCTCTGAAACTTTTAGTGGTACACTTTTCTTGAGGCTCTCAAGGAGATGAGTGGACACTATTTTATTACATTTATTTTGAATCAAAAGACACAAATCTATCAGAAGAGACTTCCTTTTAATTTGTGTTAATCCAGAATTAATTAACAGAATAACTCTTGTCATTTTTTACGATTATTTGTTATTCATATGAGCAGTGTTATTCTTCATTGTATGATCATGGTTTATGTTGTTAGGGTGTTGATCACTTCTTCATATGATGAATAGAACTATGCTAAAGTTGAAATTTATGTCAAGTTGAGCTTTTCAGATTTGTTTTATAAGTGTTAAGACGCTAATCAAGTTATCATATTGACTGGCGACTCCTTGTCTGTCTTTTCATGAAAACAATCTTCCTCTCCTATCCTGAAACAACCTTCAGAATTTCAACTTTCTGACCTGTAAAGTCACTCCTTTATTTTTGGTGAACAGCCAATGAGCGGAGGGGATTTAACTGGGTCAAGCTCTCTACAAAAACGCTAACTTCCTGCTTTGCTGCAGTCCACAAGGGAAGTGAAACCATGTTCTTCTCCTGAAAGCTGGTAGCCTGGTTAAAACCAGACCCTTGTCCTTCACTTCGCTTCGTACTAGAGTCTGGCATTTCTCCCATAGACAACGATTTCTCCGGTAGATTTTTGACCGGACCAATCAGAGAACAGAAGGCGGAGTTTTGAACGACGTCGACTGACGTCGTCAGTTAAAATGGCTGCCGCCACGAAGGAATTTTCAAGAAAACAAGGTAAAAAACTATTATTTCTTTGCTGAGAAAAAATATATTTCTTAGCTGACGTTATATCAGAAGTGTTCCTGAGCTTAACAGTTCCTAAATCAATTCACGAAATGGTCAAATCTGCTGGATTTAAATTGTTTCGGTTTGACATTTTCCAAACAGCCTCGGGTGCGCTACGAAAATAAATTATAAAAAATCGAATTTTATCTCAAATGTTTCATCTAGGCCAACAGTCAGTAAATTAGAGCCATATAATTACACACTGGTAGCAGAAAAAATATCCACCGAGTGGTTTCTGAGCTATTTATCTGAATAGCCTGGACCTCGCCAGGCTAAACTAACAAAACTCCGCCTTCTGTTCTCTGATTGGTCCGGTCAAAAATCTACTTGAGAAATCGTTGTCTATGGGAGAAGTCCCAGACCCTAGTACAAAGCGAAGTGAAGGACAAGGGTCTGGTTTTAACCAGGCTAGAAAGCTGGATGAACGCCAGTCAAACGCTAATGATTTCGTTCTGTCAGCCAGGTTTTCACAGCAAGCCCACTGTGAAACTCGACTTTGAGCTTCTAAGCTCAGACTACAATGAGTGTTCCCATCCAAGAACACTTTTATTCTGAAAAACCAACCAGGACGTGCCACTTTGCTGCCATTCAAAGCGGACGCAGGAGACGCTGAAAGGTAACCTCTAAGGCTGGTCTGCCTCTCTCACTCTGACATCAAGGAAGTTCTGTTCTTGACTGACCGTCTGGCCAGGTAAAGAGTTTCATTCAACCTTTATTTAGTCAGGTAAATCTTTTGAACCTCATGGGCTCATTTACGAAAGCGACCTGCTAAAACTAAAGAACAATGAACAGCAGTGATAGAATTTCATTAAACAATAAACAAACAAACAATAAACAATAGAAAACAAAAAGAGAGAAAAAAACAAAAGATTTTTTTTTCTTTTTTTTAACAAAGTATCAAAAAACTAGCAAAACATTATAAGGTAGACGTATAAAATCAAAGACAGGAACAAATCTGCATTGGTTTTTGCCAGGATTCCAACAGATTCTGAAAACCATTTAGAGAAGTCAAGGTCGAGAGCTTCAGATCTTTTTGTAAGATATTCCATGAAGCAGGAGCAGAATAGGAGAAGGCCCTTTTTCCAAGTTCAGTCCTCACTGACGGAACACTGCAGGTAATCATGTCCTGAGAGCGCACACTGTAGCTGCACTCACGCAAAGACATGTAGGAGGAGATGTATGAGGGCAGCAGACCAAGAAGTGATTTAAAGATGAAAATGTACCAGTGGAAGAGTCTGCGTGAGGTTAATGATGTCCAGTTAACCAGTGAATACAGGGTGCAGTGGTGGGTACGATAATCACAACCAGTTATGAATCTTAGTGCACCATGATAGACCACATCCAACATCCGCAGGGTGCTTGTAGGAGCATTCATGTAGAGAATGTCACCGTAATCAATGGAGGGAAGGAAAGTCACAGATACAAGGCGTTTCCTAACATTCAGTGTTAGACAGGATCTGTTTCTGAAAAAGAAACCCAGTTTAACTTTCAATTTCTTCACTAGGTTTTCCACGTGGAGTTTAAAAGAGAGATGTGAATCGATCAGGATACCCAGATATTTATAGGAATCAACAAACTCAATAGGGACACCATTTGAAGATAAAATCAGAGGAGGATCTGCTGGAACCGCCTTCCTATTTGAAAAAAACATCCCTTTTGTTTTATCAGCATTTAGGACAAGTTTGAGACGGAACAAATCTGACTGGATGATGTCAAAAGCGGATTGTAGTAACTGGAAAGCCTTAGCTACTGTTTTAGCTCGGCAATAAACAACTGTATCATCAGCATAGAAATGTAAGGATGCATCAGGGATGCAGTGACCTACATTAGCTATGTAGATTGTAAAGAGAGTTGGTCCTAAAACTGAGCCTTGTGGTACACCATTTTTAACTGTTAAATAGCTGGAAGAAGCACCGTTATGTTGAACACATTGCCTCCGATTGGAAAGATAGTTAGAAAACCAACCGATGGTGTGATCAGAGAAACCGATTTCTGAGAGCTTATGACACAGGATGTTATGATCCACAGTGTCAAAAGCTTTAGACAGGTCTAAGAAAAGTGCAGCACAATAGTCCTTAGCATCCAATGCTTCAACAACATCATTCAGAACCTTCAGAGAAGCAGTTGTTGTGCTGTGTTTTTTCCTGAAACCAGATTGATGGAGAGGTAAGATGTTAAATGAGTCCAGATAATTTTTGATCTTAGAGTTTATCAGTTTTTCTTGAACCTTGGCTAAGATGCAGAGTTTAGAGATCGGTCGATAATTAAATTAAGTTGTCAATGTTACCAGCGTACCTGTTGTTTAGCCGAAGAGTCGCATGGAAAGTGTCATCCTGGTGAAATTTCATTCTTTCCTTAAGTCATAACGACTTCCCTCCATCTTACTCTTCCATTCTTCCTCCTAAACTTTTTCTTTAACCTCTAAGCCAGAACTTAAAGCTAGGGATGGGGCCGATCCTATCCAGTATCGGCATCCGATACCAGCATAACTTACGTATCAGATTTTCCGATCCAACCTGCCGATATTACAGGTATATACACAAGATACATATTTAAACTATGCATTGAATTTACATTTATAAATTCAATGCATAGTTTAAATCTGTATCTGTTGATCAAAACCAACAAGAATTACAAATCATAGCGCCACAATCAAAAACGAAACTAAAAAACGGGGAGTGGCTGTGTTGATTTCCCATAATGCTTAGCGGTATATTAGTGTTCAATTATAAATTAAATCTGTATCCGTTGATCAAAGCCAACAAGAATTACAACTCATAGTGCCAAAATCAAAAACAAAACTAAAAAATGGGGAGTAGACTGTGTTGATTTCCCATAATGCTTAGCAGTATTTTAGTGTTCTGGGCTGCACCATGAGTCAGAAGGATGTCTGTGATATAGAAGTGCCTCTTGTATGCCATTAGAGTTTGGGTATTACCTGTTGTGAGGCTCAAAGTGCCTTCTTTGGGTTTAACTCACACAATGTTAAGACAGAAGGCACAGAGTATAGTGTAATACACGTGCTCTCCATTCAAAAAATTCAATAATACAGCCTCCTATACCTGAATGGTATCGGATCGGGAAAGTATCGGTATCGGTTGATACCCAGATTTAAGTATCGGATCAGATGTAAGAAATGTGGATCGGTGCATCCCTACTTTAAAGACCGTGTAAAGTAAAATTAAATTTGTGTTTTGAGTTTGTCACACGGCATAAATATGTGTTATTAATCACCCATATAAATCTGACTGATTAAAAACATTGTTTACCTTATAAAATTAAGTCTCAAAAATAATGAAAAAACATGATTGTGCCCTGGTCTGAAACGCTGGGGGCGTGTCAGCGCGTGGGCGTGGTTTCAGCGCAGCTGCGCCCGTGTCCTGCCCCCTGAGCTGAGCTGTGTGTGGAGAGGCAGGTGCAGCAGTAAACCTGCTCTGTTTTTATCTGAGTAACAGCAGCTCATTTTTCCAAGAGTTACGCTGTTTTTAGTGCACAAACAACTCTGGTTTTGTTTTTAAAGTTGAGGACACAACTATAATTCATAACTCCGCTGTTATGTGTTTAATAATAAGCGCTATTTTAGAAGATGAGCAGCGGACTCGCTGCACCCGGTCCGACCCGGTCACATCGCATGCGGGGTCTGTGTTGGTGATTAAAATAAAGAGTAATCACGTTGATAACTAAGTATGCAATGGACCTGTCGCATTTTCTTAGCAAAAAAGGAGCTTGTGAACTTGTAGGGCACAGGCTTAGCAATAAAAAAAAGAAGAAAAAAGAAAGAAAGAAAGAAAGAAAGAAAGAAAGAAAGAAAGAAAGAAAGAAAGAAAGAAAGAAAGAAAGAAAGAAAGAAAGAAAGAAAGAAAGAAAGAAAGAAAGAAAGAAAGAAAGAAAGAAAGAAACACCTATTACAGAGACTCGGTATAAAACCACGCGGTATAAAAACACGTTATGATTTGTACATTTATTACATTCGGTAGTTACTGTGCACTAAATGGTCAACACTTAGATTATTTAAAATAATAAGCACAAACGGCAACTTACTAAGTTTGGACGCGACATTATCCCGCCGTCAGGTGCAGGAAAGGCGGCGGCGGTGTCCGGAGGCTGAGAGTCCTGGAGGGAGACGGTCGGTAGCGGGTGCCCTGACCATTGCGACATCCAGGGAAGATGCAGGAACGAGGCATAATTGATTAGCTAGCTAACAATGAACAAAATATCTATGCTATTGCTATCTGATGCTATCTGCGATTCGCGAGTGAACGGCTCCACCGATGCGAATAACTAATTTATACGGCTGGAGCTGCAGGGGGTGGGGCTTTAGACCGCGTGACGAAACGCGGTCACATTTAAACCACGCCTAAAAAATCCTGAAACAGACATATCTTTAAACAAAGTTTGATCTATAACTCCAAAATTAATTGAGCTACAATTTTGAGACTTTTTACTCATTTACAAGATTACAATTATGACATTTATAATGTTTATTGAAGAAAATATTGAAATTCACTTTACACGGTCTTTAAGCTAAAGAACCTTCAGATTTAAGTAACATGTCATCCCAAGTACTTTTTCTGTTGTCCCTAACTTTAAATCTGCTGACGAGTAAATTATAGGATTTCTATTGATCAACCATGTACATATGTTGTGATGTAATTTAATGATTTGTTATTAAATGATTCTACCTTTGGTTGGTCAAATATAATAACGTTTCTTGTTAATTGCATCTCACCTGGTCACAGAATTTATTTATTTAATCTAAAAAGAGAGAACTCGTGAAATTTGATGATAAGTTTATGTCAGGTGAAAACCTGCTAATTCTTACATCTGATGTATAGGTAAATCAGTAAAACTGATCACTGCCTATATCATTACACAATCAATACCAATCATTAACAAAGTGGAATCAGAAACTATTGAGCTTGTAAAATAAGGAGTTTTAATAACAACACAAACTACTGAACACTCTAAATTGCATAAATGTACTTTAAATGTAGCGAAACAAATGTAAGTTACAATTTTCAGTTTGAGTTTTTAAAATAAAATCATTGATAGAAATATCTATATTGATAGAAATACATTACATTTTACAAAATCTTTCAAGCAAGTACTTGTCTTGTTTAGACCAGTCAAATATACCGGGTACTCAAACTTTTTTTCAAAATTCACTTTATGCAAATGTTTTAATGACATCCTTTTGACAGCTGGGTCCTTGTCCAATGACTATATGACTTTTTTACATACATCTCTTGCATTGTTTTGTTTTGTTTTCATAAAATGTAATGCGTATTACAATAAATTAACTTCAGACAAAATACAAAAAACAGAAAAATACATGCTGGCAGCCACAGAGCCAGACATGCCAGCTAGCATCAACAACAGGGGCCTTCAGGTTTACTTTGTGGTGTTATACAACAGTAAATACAAACAAAGCCGTGAATGTGCTGAAATCAGATGTCAACCGTTGGCTCCATGTTGGAAACATTGTATGCTTTTCCCAGGCATGACCCCCCCGCCCCCCACACCCCCAGCACAAAACAAAGGATGCATTGTTACCCTGTTGATCCGCTTTAGAGTCTGCATGTTGCACATTTTGTCCTGACCTGGCCTTATCAAAATCCAGATTGGATTTTTTTTTCCCCAAAGCAAAGTTCAATATTTAACCTGTTTAATAAGTTCACGTCAAATCCACTCAAACTGCATGGATAGATTTTTGAAGACTTCATGAAATCATTCAGTTGTTGGTCAAGCAAACAAACTTCACTGAGCAACTCGTAGTCATCATGGGATTGGGTAATTTGTTTTCTCAGTGGAAGTTCAAGATTGTTTAAGTAGACTTAAATTACAATATATGTTAGGCTTTATTCTAGAAATAGATAAACTTAAACCACATCTGTGTTTATTACCTAATATGCTACAGATATAAGTAATTTTAGCAACTTAAATACTGTAGTATTGATTACATATGAGGTGTAATAATGTTCAAACGGATATTACTGATAAAAATACTTTCACATTTATAATCACTAACAACATAACATTGTTGCTAACCTACGTGATGAAAAATTAATGTGGCTTCCAATTTTTACAAAAACATATGCTAATACCTGAATTATGAAACAAATACAGTACTATTATATAAAATTACATTTATATCATGTTTTAGGCAGCTAATAATGTTTTTTTCATTAGTGATTCTGCAAAAAACTACCAAAACACATATAATATATATAAATGATTATTATTGTAACCCAAGAAATGTTGAAACGTATGTTAAACCATATGAGCAGTTGTTTCAAGTTAAAGATGATGTTCTAGTTCCGCGCTCTTAAAAACAGGTGTGCACTAAAAAAATGTTTTAACTGAGCTGGCAGTAAACGTTTAACCAGAACTACAATCTTTTGGTTTGGAGCACTCTTCCTGCCTTAATCCGTATCCACAAGTTGCAGCTCCAGACTGGACTCTATGCAACAGACCCACTCAAACTATTGCTTAACTTCACAGACAACAACACAGAAAGAAAAGAAGAATACGTGATTAACTTACCGGTATATGAAAAAGAAAAATTATTTCTAACTAAATTAAGTTCTTTCAGTCTCTCAAAGTTGAGCCAAAACCTCTGTGTCCAGATTAGTGGATTACACACATAAATCATAACTTTTCTATATTAGGACCTTTTTATTGTTTCGGGGATTCCATGTACAGTATGGACATCTTGTCGGTGAGAGATAAATCAGCTTAGAAAGCTTTTGCAGCTGGAATAAATATAAACAGAAGTTGTGGTTTTAAGGTTAAAAAATGCATAAACAAGACAAGTCAAAAATATAAATATCCAATTATATGCACAAAACAACAATGTATTATATTTTCTTTCATGTGTCTTACTGGTTAGTTTTTATTAATGCATTTTAAAACCCTGCATTCACTTTGGAAAGTTAGAGATGTTAAGAGTCCAAACGTGCATGTTTTGTGCACATCAGGAGCCCTCATGAGCATGTGTTGTTGTCGCAACTAGAAAATCAAGAGTTTAACAAGAGGCTCAACAAGTAACTTGATGCTTAATTTACTTCAGAGCCTCTTTGCTGCTCCTGTCTCTGACACCGTCTGTTGTTTCCTCCTCTTTCAGGAAATTGGATTGTTTACATGAGAGTAAAAGACCTGCCTGAGAAAAGGCCTTGGTCACAGAACCAGACTGACTTATTTTGGTGTAATAAGAGGGTTGGGTGTGTTTTACTTTGTACTGAAGCGTTGTAGGTGGTTATCGCTGGATTGTTTAGGTTTCAGTGGATCAGTTGGTTGAAGAAGCTGACTGATTCATCATGACGAGATGTGTTGGAGAAAATGAGACATGGAAAGACTAAATATAAGTGGCCAGCAAAAACAGAACAGCTGTTCTTTAGATTCTACAATTTAAGGTTTCTTGAACAATGCATGGGAAATTTGTTTAAAATCTTTGCTGACAAATAGGATGTCATAGACACATTTATATACAAACCTAAATATAATTTAAGTTTTAAGTCTACATTTTTCTAGTAGGTATACTGCGTTAAATAGCTTTACGTTGGACACTGTTGAATGTTCAACGTCAAATGTAAAACTAACTTTACCACGGTTGGTCTGCATACTGTGCTTAGAAACCAAAGTACACTTGTTAGTACAATGTCATTGTCAATTTATTTTGATTTTTAAGCATATTGAACATTTCCAAATTTCCCCAATGCTTATATTTGAATAAATGTACAACAGACTTTCAATGGTAGGCTTTGCATTAAAAACATGTAGAATTTATAAAACAATATCAAACCAAAACATGTTCAAGTAATAAGTAGTGAGTGCAGAAGTATTCATTATACAACAATTGGCTGGATAAGCAAATGTAATAAACAAGATCTGCATACCGACAGATTGTTACAGAAGCATTTAACTGCCGTTTAACGTCGTGACACGTGTCTGATGATATGTCATGTATCATTGGTCACTTTTAAGTAGGTATACTGTCTGAAATTCTTAAGCTTTTCTAGTGGGTATACTCTGTATGCCCGCATATCACGTAGACTGCACCTTTGGAGACTGTTCCTGTCACTCGTTATAACATCAGTCTAATTTAAAGTCAAATTTAAATTAAAAATCTTACTTCTAACCTACAAAGCCCTCAACAACCTAGCTCCATCTTATATAACAGATCGTATTGTTCCATATTTTCATAAAAGAGCGCTTTGCTCTCAGACTGCAGGTTTACTTGTGGTTCCTAGAATTTCCAAAAGTAGAATGGGAGGAAGATATTTCAGTTTTCAGGCTCCTCTCTTCTGGAACCAACTTCCAGTTTCTGTCTATAGGGTTGACACATTGTCCAGTTTTAAGACTGGTCTTAAGACTTTCTTTTTTGATAAATCCTATAGTTAGGGTTGGCTTGTTATGCTGCTATAGGCTTAGACTAATGGAGGACAAATTGACCTAATTTCTTATAACAAATAGTTAGAATTGAATAGTTATCATTTCACATTATTTCTATCTTAATGTGATTCTTGACCTGCCATTGTGTATCTGTTCCTCTCAAACCCAGCCGGTCGAAGCAGATGACCGCTTGTCCTGAGCCTGTTTCTGCTAAAAGTTTCTTCCTCATGAGGGAGTTTTTCCTTTCCACTGTTGTTTTCATGCTTGCTCAAGATGAGAGTTCTGTGATGAAGTTAAATTCAAAGCAGTCTGCTCCTCAGATAAGTAATGTTATTAATTACTTTTTATTCATATTAATGTTTCTGTTCATTGCACTGAGATGACTTCTGTTGTGACTTGGTGCTATATAAATAAACTGAATTTAATTTAATTTAAAGGAGCTTTCAGGTTTCTGTAATATTTTCACTTTTTAATTTTATTTTGGCTGCTCCCTTCCTTAGGGGTAACCACAGCAAGTGAACTCACTTGGACTTGGCAATTGTTTAAAGCCAAATGCTTTTCCTGAGGCAACCACCGAGCCACCGCAGCCTTCGTGTGTCGAGCAGAGGACTGCCATCTAAAACGCCCAGGGAGCAGATGGGTTTTAAGTGTTCTGCTCAAGGATCCACAGTAGGAAAAATGACCTCTGTGCCACTACTATAGCCCAAATATTGTATATCACTTTGTATGTTTCCATATTTATGTAATCACAGATATAGACGTAATATAAACTGGTCTGTCAAATTTCTAGCTAAGAATTCAGAGACGCAGTCAGATGTAAGGAAAAGCTCCATATTAAAATACCAGTAAGATTTACACACCCAGTACTTCTGTTCACAGTTTTACATAATCTGTAAACCTATCTAAAATTGTGTCCATTGTTTTCAATTATCATTGTAAAGAATAAAACAGATTGTAGTAATTTAATACTTGTAATTCACACAACAATAACCCCCTTATTAATATATATATA
>JBBPBX010023755.1:0-12911 GCA_038048925.1 Garcialebias charrua | reverse complement strand
TACACACACCAAAATGGGTACCTCACTTATTTTTCAAGTCATCATGACATGCACAGATGAATGGTGTAACAGACACAAGAATGGACAGAGTGATGGACGGAGGGTCTTTCCAATACCCCCTCTTCTCTCCATGGCCGAGGACAATTAAGGACCTAGTTGTCAGCCATGCTGAGCACAGTTCAAACCAGCAATCATATATAACTTGTAACATTTTTGTAAAATGTTAATTTAAAATTATTTAGCCAGGATCTGGCGAATCAGCTCAGGAAGCAGCAGCAGCAAAAGGAATGTTGAAGAGGTTTTTCTGGCACTTTTAGTTTTTTTGAATCGTGCCAGGATGGCACATATGACATCCCAGTGTGTTTCCCTCCGTCTGCCTCTAATACACACGCAAGGCCTTCCAAAGGCATTACTCAGCCGATGGGAGATATTTTTATTGTGGCAGACATCTCAGTGAAAAGCAGCTTCCGTTCACCAAAGCAAAGGCACTCAGGAGGGGGAAAACAAACGGTGCTTCGCCGAGTGCGGGGTTAACGTTGCTGTGGAGGCATTTCAAGAAGTGGGGCACGAGAGTGTACGTTGAAGTGAACGAGCTTTGAAAATAGCCCAAGATAAAACGACACAGCTGCTAATATGAGCAGCCACAGTGCGAGGCGAAAAATTGCACACGACAACAAGCAAAAGCAAACAAGGATAAAGAAAGAAGCATAAATACAGACATGAGACGCTCGCATTGCTTCAACTGAACCTAGAATTTAAATCAGCAGCAAGCTGGACACTGTCAGTCAGGGAGGATTGATTACAATTGATTATGTCACCACAGGTCTTTTAAAGGTCTACTGATCAATTAACTGAGCTGGATTTAGCAAAGACAGCCATCAACCAGAAAGACTTAGAGGAAAAAGTGATGAGGGAAGAATCATTAACGATGAACACTTTTACTGCTAAATGTCATCATGATCAACTACCACCATCAGGCATTGATCTTCCAACTGAACCAATCTTAGACAAATCAAATGTTTAAAATCTAATAAGTTACAAAATAATGCTAAAACTATTGGCAGGATTTTACAAACAATCTGACTGTGTATAATAAAACATACTGATTAAGTGACATCCTTAAAATGAAATAAAATTAAATACTTTGTAGAGAATGGCCTATAATTAAACATGTTTGAAGATTAGAGTAAATCTACTGAATGAAAACTCAAAATGAAATTATAAAATCATTTGAAACATGTACATGAGACAACTATCAATTCAAAATGACCAACAGAAAACTGCCCCAGTTTATCACCTACATGTTGAACTTGGTTTAAACTAAATAAGTTATCCTTGAATGTTGAAAAAAAACTAATTACATGATATTTAGCAAAAAACAATTCTCTGTGGACCTTCCTTTTCAAATTGATGGCGTCGAGATACACAGAGTATGAAGTCAGGTTCCTTGGAGTAATTATTGATGATAAACTGTCATGGAAGCAACATATTAACCTTGTAAGAACTAAATTATCAAAGTCCGTGGCAGTATTGTATAGGGTAAGGGACTTCTTGAATGTAAAAGCTCTGAGTTTGCTATACAACACAATTATTGTACCACATTTGATTTACTGTGTTGGTGTTTGGGGTACTGCTTGTAAAACTTTAACCCAGTCAATTTTCATTTTACAAAAAAGAGCTGTAAGAATTGTCTTAAGAAAACACTATTGTCATCCTTCTAGTATTTTGTTTTATCAAATGAAATCGCTTAAGTTCTATGATTTGGTGGATTACTATATTCTACTAATTATGTTCAAGGCTCAGAACAACATACTACCACCACACATTCAAATATATTTTACTAAAAGGATTAGTTGTTACAATTTAAAGGGTACGGACATTTTTGTCAAACCGAAGTATCGAACCAGCTTGAGGGGTAGATCAACTTCTATAAAAGGCATAAGTTTATGGAATAGTTTGGACTGTGATATTAAAAATGAGAAATCATTATTTTTATTTAAGAAAAAGATCAAGAATATTCTGTTAACAAGATATATATATAAGTTTGTAAATATCTATTAATTATAATGAGTAATGTGACAAAAATATGTTCTTTGCTATGCTATTTTGTTTTCATTGCTTGATTTTGTTTGTTTAAAGAAAATGATTTTGTTAAGAAGGGGCATATATGATAAGATATTATTCTTCTTCTGCTACCTTTTATTTTATATGTATTTTATTAATTTGAATTTGAAATGGTATTTGTGTTTTTAATTCTTATGAAATAAACAAACGTTTAAAACAAAACAAAACATTAGTACGATACACTGTTTGCTTAGTGTTCGTTCAAAATTGAATAATCAAATAACAACATTTTTTTTATTTATTACAAGGACCAAACTTTAGCTTATACACAATGTTACCAACTAACTACTGTACAATGTTTCACCTACCATTATACAAGCAGGGTGCCTCACCCTGTCAACAGAATCGAACGCCCTGCTTCCCGAACCCCTAAGCTAGCAGCATACAATACAGACGCACTAGCTAATAAGCTTTAGGTAGCACTCTGTTTCCATCATGCTGAGCCGTCTCCACTCCCTACCACACCCTCCTGAAATTACATGAAGTTGGTTGTGTACATATTATAATAATAAATAATAATCATTTCATTTAAAAGCGCCTTTCAGGACACCCAAGGACACTTGGGTGCAGATGAAACCTACAATGGGCCATTGCACTGCACTAGAGATTAAGCTCTGAAGTTTGATCCTTGACTATGAATCACTGGCACATTGCCCCACAACCAAACATCCAAACTTTGGTCATCACCAAATCAGACTGATAGGTCAGTGCAGGAAAATAGAACATCACACTTTAAGATAAAAACAGGAAAGAACACATTTGGCCAGTAGCCGGTCCAGGACATAGTCAGATTTAGACAGCGAGAAGCTTGAACCAAAAGGAGAAGCCATTGTCTGATGGAGACTGAGATACAAGCGACAGACAAAAGGGTGGGCATTCAGGACCTCAAGAAGGTGCCAGAAACCTCACTACTACTTCTACTTCCTTTATTGTGGAACTCATTGAATCATTTTGTACAGCCTTTTGTTAGAATAAGACAATTATTTTGATGATTTCATAGATTTTCGCGCTTGGCATCACAATAAACTAACAGCCGTAGCTTGCCATACGACATGAGGGACCAACAAATGATGTGATCTTCTCATGTAAGTGTTTTATAAGTGTACCTTCTGGTTAAAAAAGCCACAAACCCATTTTCATTGTGTCTACCAAAACCAGTTTGGGGACCTTGCCCTGGTTTGAGGTCAGGATGTTAGTTAGAGTATTAGGCTAGGGTTAAAGGAAGTCCCCACAAAGGCAGAAAAAGAGAAATGCTTATGCAAGCACTGCCATTAGAGATCTCATGATTGACACAAGTCACTCTGTATTACTCCCAGGAGCTGCTGCACAGAAAGGGACACAGTTCTGTTGTAAACACACTCTAGCAGTCACATGTGTATGCACACAACGTTCAAACACATTCGCCATTACAGATTTTTCCTTCTTGCTCACTTGACACAGGAGGCGATTTGAAAAGGTGGATTCACAGACGACCAGCCCTCTGCTGTAATTGGCTCCCTTGTTAGCCAGCAAGTTCATGTCAGCATTGGACCCATGGGATACAAATCTAAATGGCATCAGTGTCCTACTTTACGTGTGTGTGTGAATGAGAGATATAGAGAGCAAGGGAAGTGCAGTGACTTTTGAGGGAAGTGAAGTTGCCTGGAAATTAAATGCAGAGCTGTCACACGGCGACGTCACGACAGGGCCGTCGTTTCCGCTGGGAATGTGACAGCTGCACTAAAAATTAGCTTCCAGGAGCTCTAAATATTACCTCACTTTCACTGATTTTGTTCTTTCTCTGGGTAAAATTTAAAATAAGGGAAAAATTGAAACCTTAAAATCTTAAAATAAAACTAAGCATAAAAAAAGTGACACAAAGTTACTTGAACACCGTTTAGGACGACCTACAGATATTTTGGTAACAGCTGCTGTTTTAAATGTGCTTCATAAATACATATGACTTGACTTTTAAAAAATGACCAGGTGATTTTTTTTATATACCGTAAACACCGGTGTATAATACGCACTTTTATTGCTCATTTGAATGTCCTGCGTATTATACACCAAAGCGTATTATCTACAGATTTTTTCCCATATTTTTAGACCCATTTTTGGCTCTGATTCGCTGTTTTTCATTTTGGCCTAAAAATGGTGCAGTACCAGTTTCGGCCGCTATGGGCGCTAATGCACCCTGTAGTCTGTTTACCTGCAGACTGTACCTGGAGGCGTATCCTGGCGCCATCTAGTGGCCATAAAAAAGACTGTCACGGCAGCGCGTATTATACACCGAAGCGTATTATCTACCGATTTTTCTGATTTATTTCCCAATATTGGACAAAGCGTATTATACACCGGAGCGTATTATACACCGGAGCGTATTATACACCGGTGTTTACGAATCAAAAACTACATTTCTTTCTAACATATTTATTAATGTTATTTTGGAAACCAAAGTCTTGAATTCTGTAGTGTCAGATACTGATATAAAACATTGTTCCCAAAAATAATCAATAAAACACATTTTACGTTTAATGCTGTTTGTATTCTCTGTCTTCAGCGATAATGTGATTTTTATATAGATATATAAAATGTTCTTTTAGAAAATTAAATTTATATTAAAAAGACAGATTCACAGTTATCTAGCAAGATACTTGATTGATCCCAAGGAAGAGTTAAAGTCTATATTGTTAAACTGCCAACTTGGCTTTGACCAAATCGTTCCTGAAAACAACTAATTTAGATTAAATAGAAGAGGACAAAGACTCACTCTATGTTTAAGTGCTTTTTATTTGAAATTAATCAACAGCCCTCGAGCAAATCTGAATTAAATATTCATGTGGGACACTGAATGATGAATATAAATGATGACCTTTAGAGAGTGGGCTTTTTTTCTTCTTCTTGCCATGCTGTTTCCTCAAGTAGACTCAAGAAGAGACATTTTAGTGGAAATACGTACAACTGAAATATAAAACAGATGGAATTGATTTTTAAAATAAGCAGTGTCTATTTCCATCACAGGCAAGATCAAAAACTTTACAAATCAGTAACAGTTAGGGACACAGTTGTGTTTAAATCTCAGATTTAACATGCAAGCGGTTGATGAAACAGCTAAAAGTAATTAGAGAAATAATGGACGTAGACAGTAGACTGTAGACCATCAGGCCGAAGGCTGAGGAAGTCCTCTGGATGGAGGACAAAACATTTATCACTTAAAGAAACGGGTCCAGATTACACGAAGGAACCTTTTTGTTGTAATTAGGAAAATGTTAATTAGCCATGGTCAAAACTTAAGTATTGAAAAGTTCAATCTAGTCAAGGAAAAGTGGCTTGAAAGTCAAATAATTCTTATTACTAACCGGCATGAAAGGTGGGCAATCATGGAATTACCTGTGAGTTTGTTGGTCTGTCAGCAAAAATATCTCATGAACCAGTAGGAGAACTTCAACAACACACTGAAATTAATTACTGGATGAATGTCATCAACTGATCAACTTCTGAGGTCAACCTGAATCAAAATGGCTGCCACAGATAATCCATCTTTCCCAAGAGGAAAATAAATAGTTATAACTCAGTCAGTTTTAGAGCTTTCAAGAGAAATCCATACCTACAGACATACTGTAGCATACTCTAACAATCAAGCTCTAACAAACCACACAAGCTTTTTGAAACCTTTTGACATTAACTGTTGGGGGAAAAAAAACAAAATGTTTATCTCTGTTAGCAAAATATCTATATCAAACCTAGATTTTTCTACCTGGATTATTGAGCATGCATCAGGGTATCTATATTAAACCACTACACAGAGTGTCTGGAAATGTGAGGATTGGATGAAAGATGTTTTAAAACATTCTGTACTGGCTGAAAGGTGTGTGGTAGCACCTGAAGACAGTAGGTCAGCTTCGTCAAAGTCTACAAGGCGCAGCAGTCGTGGATCACAAAATGTAAATGTTTCGTTTAATTTTTTTTTTTTTTATTGCATGCTTGCTTAGCGTCATGTTAATGTTGGCATTTGTTGGCCAGGGAAGGGGTTACGATGCCTGAGAGAAGTGGAGCGCTATGTCTGTAGCATCTTACACTTCTGTATTGCGGGTCACTAGTTTAGTGTTGTTAATGCTGGCAGTTGTCTTCCGGGGGGCTGGAGGGAGACAGCATTGTGCAATGCTCTTATAGTTATTGAATTCAGTATTTACCGTACTTATGAAAGTAAACATAGATTTTTAACAACCCGTCAAAATATACCAGATTGTAATAAATGGCATCTACTTTATTCAGATTTTTTTGAGGCAGGACCCCCCACTAATGTGTCCCCTGCCCCCCATATTACAAATGCTTCTGACACCAATGCATTCAAGCAGCAACTGGCAATGTGAGACCTTTGTTTGAAACCTATCTAAATAAATGGTGGACACAAAGCTTTATTTTAATGTTTGTACCCATTCAAATATTTAGATGAAGACTTTAAGACAAAATATGTGGTTTAAAGACACATCCTGGAGTGAACTGAAGCCTTCGTTCATCCCAGCTGTCACCTTAATGGCTACAATAAAGACTGACGGGACAGTTTGTAACTCATGACAGTGAATTCTGAAGTTAGTACTAATCTACTGTGAAAATCTGCACGAGCCGTCTGTGTGTGTGCGTTCGTGTGTGTGTGGCTCAGATATGAACGAGGAAGCTGCTGACACCATAATTGCAGACACTCAGCAATGAGCCTGAGAAAACAAGGACTAAAAGAGGAGTGGGAAGTAAAGTGTTTGGAGGAGACAGCGCGGGCAGAGAGAACGACGACTTGAGTGAAAGGTTGATAATTAGCAGGAGGTGAACATTAAGCAGCGAGCATGTGGTCTTTCTCAGCTTTAAACACTGAACTCTGTGACAATCAGGATATGAGTCATTCCCAACTTTAGCCTCCGTGTGTGAGTTCCAGACTTCAAGAAAAGATAGGTATCCTCAGGAAAGAGAGGATGGAGTTCCTTCTAACGCTACATTCATGAACTCTCCAAAGCTGGTTAATACCCATCGTTACAGGTAACAGGGCGATAATTCTTTGGCACAAAATGTTTTGAAAAAAAATCTTATGCTCCCACTGGACTGTGATGAAACTTTCAGAAAGCAATCATCGGATGTACTTTGAAAAGGTACTGACTTTAGAGGCCACCCCAATTGAAGATGGCCATCTCACCCAACTCTTCATTAAAAACACAGAAATAGCTATAACCAAATCAGTTTTTACAGCTGTTGATCAAACATTGGGTGTGGTAGTATCTGAGACTAATTCAAACTACTGGACATACTTCAAGTACATACTGTATATACAATGCACAAACTTTTTGTCTAAAATATTGTAATCAACTAATGGGAGTAGAGTAGGGGTGCACAATATTATCGGCATGGTATTGGTATCAGCCAATATTAACGATAATTTTCAATATCGGACAGCGGCCATTCTATTAAAATAACTCACAGATATAAAAGGTGCTGTTTTTGCCTGCAGCGGCAGCACAACTTGATGATGTTGCAGCACAACGTGATGACGTTGCAGCAGCAGCGCAACACAATGACATCACCCGATCTCACGGCGGAGAGGAATATTCAAAATGTTGTGGAAGTTTTATTTTTCGTTGGTGAGGACGTTGGATTCCAAAGATTTGTGGACTACATTGAGCTTTGCTACATCGTCCCCAATTGAAGATATTTTTTCCAATGTAACGTTACTCAAGTTAAGCCTTCATTTCCGACGTCATTGAGAAGCTAATAGCCGATAGCACGACTTGTTGGGTGAGTTTTACCGCAGACATTTGGACATCGTGGTAGCCCCGTAAGCCTGATTTGTCTTGCAATACAACAACTGCTTCTCTGAAGGTTCTGAATGATGTTGTTGAAGCATTGGATGCTAAGGATTATTGTGCTGCACTTTTCTTAGACCTGTCTAAAGCTTTTGACACTGTGGATCATAACATCCTGTGTCATAAGCTCTCAGAAATCGGTTTCTCTGATCACACCATCGGTTGGTTTTCTAACTATCTTTCCAATCGGAGGCAATGTGTTCAACATAACGGTGCTTCTTCCAGCTATTTAACAGTTAAAAATGGTGTACCACAAGGCTCAGTTTTAGGACCAACTCTCTTTACAATCTACATAGCTAATGTAGGTCACTGCATCCCTGATACATCTGTAAGAATTATGAGGAGGTCAATATTAATACTGACCTCTTTATCCTTAATTAATCTACTTATTCAGATTGAATAGTAAATTCACGGATTCTGTTCTTTTTCAGTTTACCCAATATTTCTGTGATCTTTATGATGGACAAATAAACAGAGCCATTAAGTGACAATGGACATTGACTTAGTTTGATATGTCAAAGAGACACTATCATTTATTTAAAATGAATCAACTAAATTAACACCATTACACTTGATTGACATGATTTCACTTTCTTTCAATTCAAATACGTCAGCACACTTAAATTTAACACAACAGACATAAATACTAGATGTTAAACATATTTAGTCTGTGGGCTCTTTAACTTAAAAAATAGTTTCCAGCTTAGATTGAGAGGGGAAAGAAATAGGAGGAAAGATTTAAGAAGAAATTATCGTGAGCATGATACCAGAGTGACACTTCTCCTCCGACTTCTGCTAAAATCCAGGTACGTTTTGTAAACAGCTCTTTACCTTTTGACGACCGCCCGGTAAGAGGGAAGACCTTGTAGCTTTTCAGATGTACGGGTCCTTGTGGGGACCAGTACAATACCTTCAAGCAGGGTTCTGGTTTACGTTTTCCAACGTCTCCTGGTTTTCGCTTGGTCATCAGAGAATATGTCAGCTTCAGGCCTCTGACTTCAAGATAAACTTATTCCAGGAAGGAAAAAACAAAGTTCTTGAGCTTACGCTTGTTCGAAGTGGACCCATAACAACATGTTATCAGTCCCAGCTGGATGACGAGTCCTTAGCGCGTGACTTGTGGTCATTCAGCTCTTTGGAAGTTCACATCATCTTTCGAAACTCCCAGAAACTCTGGAGCGTTCTCGCACAGTTAGAACTTAAAAAGCAGGCACAAAGAAAGGAGTGCACTTGCCTTATCAGGACCCAAGGTTACAGCCAGCAGCAGAGGGAAATGTTTAGGAACAGACAGAGAAAGCTGGAG
The DNA here is from genome assembly GCA_038048925.1 of Garcialebias charrua. Classification (NCBI taxonomy): domain Eukaryota; kingdom Metazoa; phylum Chordata; class Actinopteri; order Cyprinodontiformes; family Rivulidae; genus Garcialebias; species Garcialebias charrua. The sequence goes on along the minus strand of JBBPBX010023755.1, from coordinate 3,656 downwards.
CCTTGTTCATGAAAAACAACGGATTAAACTGTCTTCTTATTTCTAAACAAAACAGTCGGGTCTCTGTGACCCGAGATTTCACCTTTAACACCGCAGTGAACACAACTCTTAAAGAATAACACAGCTTAAAAGCACACATCATGAAAATGACAAAAGTTATTCTTTTGATCACATCAGCCTAAAATCAAAGATAGAAATAGTCTCTTTTTGGTGACTATGTTATCAGATTATAGCTAAATGAATGATTTTGTAGTAAATGTCTTGCTTTACTGAGAGGTCAGTAAAGGTCATCACTGGACAGTTCAAAAACCTTAATTTGACCCTGGGTAGGTCCACTACACATCCTTACATTTCTATGCTGATGATACAGTTGTTTATTGCCGAGCTAAAACAGTAGCTAAGGCTTTCCAGTTACTACAATCCGCTTTTGACATCATCCAGTCAGATTTGTTCCGTCTCAAACTTGTCCTAAATGCTGATAAAACAAAAGGGATGTTTTTTTCAAATAGGAAGGCGGTTCCAGCAGATCCTCCTCTGATTTTATCTTCAAATGGTGTCCCTATTGAGTTTGTTGATTCCTATAAATATCTGGGTATCCTGATCGATTCACATCTCTCTTTTAAACTCCACGTGGAAAACCTAGTGAAGAAATTGAAAGTTAAACTGGGTTTCTTTTTCAGAAACAGATCATGTCTAACACTGAATGTTAGGAAACGCCTTGTATCTGTGACTTTCCTTCCCTCCATTGATTACGGTGACATTCTCTACATGAATGCTCCTACAAGCACCCTGCGGATGTTGGATGTGGTCTATCATGGTGCACTAAGATTCATAACTGGTTGTGATTATCGTACCCACCACTGCACCCTGTATTCACTGGTTAACTGGACATCATTAACCTCACGCAGACTCTTCCACTGGTACATTTTCATCTTTAAATCACTTCTTGGTCTGCTGCCCTCATACATCTCCTCCTACATGTCTTTGCGTGAGTGCAGCTACAGTGTGCGCTCTCAGGACATGATTACCTGCAGTGTTCCGTCAGTGAGGACTGAACTTGGAAAAAGGGCCTTCTCCTACTCCGCTCCTGCTTCATGGAATATCTTACAAAAAGATCTGAAGCTCTCGACCTTGACTTCTCTAAATGGTTTTCAGAATCTGTTGGAATCCTGGCAAAAACCAATGCAGATTTGTTCCTGTCTTTGATTTTATACGTCTACCTTATAATGTTTTGCTAGTTTTTTGATACTTTGTTAAAAAAAAAATAAAAAAAAACTTTTTTTTTTTCTCTCTTTTGTTTTCTATTGTTTATTGTTTGTTTGTTTATTGTTTAAGGAAATTCTACCACTGCTGTTCATTGTTCTTTAGTTTTAGCAGGTCGCTTTCGTAAATGAGCCCATGAGGTTCAAAAGATTTACCTGACTAAATAAAGGTTGAATGAATGAAAAAATACAATGTATAGAAAAAAACATTGAACTTAAAAAGTCTGTCCTTCATGCAAAGGAGTGCAAAGGATCCCACACTGCAGCTAGGAACCTGGAACAAGCCTCCACAAGTGAGACAGCATCGCAGGTGACTAATGCTAATAAATAACATTTAACACTTTTCATGTATATACAGTAAGTTAAAGTGCTATGTATATCATATGGCTGTTACTGAATATATGTCACCAGCTCTTACAGCTGTTGCCCAACTTTTGTAGCAAATAAGCCTAAATACGAGGGCTATGTTCTGACAAAGGAACTTATAATATATCGGTATTGGCATTGGTTATCTGCCAAATAAGTTTTAACATATCGGCATATGGGATATCAGCCAAAAATCTAATATCGTGCATCCCTAGAGTAGACATTATTTGTCTTTCAGTAAAATATTTCAGATTTTAATTAACGTCACAGAAAGGAACATTTGGATGTAAATTTACAAGTAATTACATTTTGGTGTCAGTCTAAATCAAGATGTTTATCACGGCTAACCAAACCTAGTAAACAAATATAACAACTCAATTTTACAGATTGAGGTAACATCTTATGTAATAGTAGCTGGGAGTTGTTCTCAACCATTGGCGACAGAAGCATTTGTAATGTGGGAACTTAGGACACAGTGTATGGGGGTTCTGGGGATCCTCCCCACAAAAAAAAATATAATAAAGTAGATGCAATTTCCTGCACTATGGTGTATTTTAATGGGTTGTTAAACATGTACGTTTATTTACATATGTAAACACTTGATTCAATAACTAAGTTTAGAGTAGCCTGACCAACAGCTCTCCTTGTGTGAATAGAGCATGCTTTGCTTCCCTCACACATCCTAAAACTGCCCCCCTCCAACCTCCACCCCGGTCGACAACTGCCACCACATGACAACTGCCGGCGCTTATGTAGCAGTAAGCTCCAGGAGTCCAGTGTGCAATACAGAAGCTCTAGCTAAGATGTTACAGATGTAGTGCTTCTCTCACGCATACTAAGCCCGCTCCCACAGTCAACATTCATTCATTCAACCTTTATTTAGTCAGGTAAATCTTATTGAGCCTCATGGGCTCATTTACGAAAGCGACCTGCTAAAACTAAAGAACGATGAACAGCAATGGTAGAATTTCCTTAAACAATAAACAATAGAAAACAAAAGAGAGAAAAAACAAAAGAGAGAAATACTTTTTTTTTTTTAACAAAGTATCAAAAAACTAGCAAAACATTATAAGGTAGATGTATAAAATCAAAGACAGGAACAAATCTGCATTGGTTTTTGCCAGGATTCCAACAGATTCTGAAAACCATTTAGAGAAGTCAAGGTCGAGAGCTTCAGATCTTTTTGTAAGATATTCCATGAAGCAGGAGCGGAGTAGGAGAAGGCCCTTTTTCCAAGTTCAGTCCTCACTGACGGAACACTGCAGGTAATCATGTCCTGAGAGCGCACACTGTAGCTGCACTCACGCAAAGACATGTAGGAGGAGATGTATGAGGGCAGCAGACCAAGAAGTGATTTAAAGATGAAAATGTACCAGTGGAAGAGTCTGCGTGAGGTTAATGATGTCCAGTTAACCAGTGAATACAGGGTGCAGTGGTGGGTACGATAATCACAACCAGTTATGAATCTTAGTGCACCATGATAGACAACATCCGCAGGGTGCTTGTAGGAGCATTCATGTAGAGAATGTCACCGTAATCAATGGAGGGAAGGAAAGTCACAGACACAAGGCGTTTCCTAACATTCAGTGATAGACATGATCTGTTTCTGAAAAAGAAACCCAGTTTAACTTTCAGTTTCTTCACTAGGTTTTCCACGTGGAGTTTAAAAGAGAGATGTGAATCGACCAGGATACCCAGATATTTATAGGAATCAACAAACTCAATAGGGACACCATTTGAGGATAAAATCAGAGGAAGATCTGCTGGGACCGACTTCCTACTTGAAAAAAACATCCCTTTTGTTTTATCAGCATTTAGGACAAGTTTGAGATGGAACAAATCTGACTGGATGATGTCAAAAGCAGATTGCAGTAACTGGAAAGCCTTAGCTACTGTTTTAGCTCGGCAGTAAACAACTGTATCATCAGCATAGAAATGTAAGGATGCATCAGGGATGCAGTGACCTACATTAGCTATGTAGATTGTAAAGAGGGTTGGTCCTAAAACTGAGCCTTGTGGTACACCATT
>JBBPBX010023754.1:16606-40272 GCA_038048925.1 Garcialebias charrua | reverse complement strand
TTAGTATTTAATCAACACAAACTAGATGATGTCATGAAAGATGAGCAGCTTGTGGTGCATCTTCAAGCAGAGCAGAAAGAAAAGTGTTGAATCTTCATGAACACACGTCTGGGATCAACCTCTTTATCAGAGTCCTGGAAACATCTGGATCCTTCTTCAGGATCTGAACAGCTGCTGTCTCCTTGGTCTTCAGGCTCAGACATTTGTCCACTTGGACAAAAACAGCCTTCAGCAATAAACTCCAGGACGGAGTGATGAGAGGAGCCGCCGAGCAAAGTTTGACCAGCTTTAATGTGTCAGCTTTAGTCAGTGTGACTGTGGACAGAAACTTGTTCAAGTTCTTTTTTCTTTTTGTCATTCCAGTGTAATAATATAGGAAGGGGTCAGTTTACTGACTTACCTATATTTTAGATGCAAATTTGAGCAAGTTTTCACATGACACAAATTATTATCAATTTTCACGGGTTCTCGCTTTTTCAGTTTAATATCAATAAATTCTGTTACTTGGTGATGAGATGTAAAGACATGAAACGTCAATGTATGAACTGAATCATTTAATTAACAAATCATTAAATTACATCACACATATAATAATAATAATAATAATAATAATCATTTTATTTAAAAGCGCCTTTCATGACACCCAAGGAGGACACTTAACAAACCAACACAGTGTAATACAGAGCAAACATTATCAGTGACACTCGGCTGCAAACCGCTCCAGTGAAAGTTGTAAATCACGAACTGATGAAGCCAGTAGGACCACATCATCTGCAAAAAACAGAGAAGCGATTCTAAGGTCACCAAAACGGATCCTCTCAACACCTTGGCTGCGCCTAGAAATTCTGTCCATAAAAGTTATGAACAGAATCGGTGACAAAGGGCAACCTTGGCGGAGTCCAACTCTCACCGGAAACGAGCCTGACTTACTGCCGGCAATGCGGACCAAGCTCTGACACCGGTCGTACAGGGACCTAACAGCCCTTATCAAAGGGCCTGGTACCCCATACTCCCGGAGTACCCCCCACAGAACCCCCCGAGGGACGCGGTCGAATGCCTTCTCCAAGTCCACAAAGCACATGTAAACTGGTTGGGCAAACTCCCACGCACCCTCCAGGACCCTGTTGAGGGTGTAGAGCTGGTCCAGTGTTCCACGACCAGGACGAAAACCACACTGCTCCTCCTGAATCCGAGGTTCGACTATCCGACGGACCCTCCTCTCCAGAACCCCTGAATAGACCTTACCAGGGAGGCTTAAGAGTGTGATCCCCCTATAGTTGGAACACACCCTACGGTCCCCCTTTTTAAATAGGGGAACCACCACCCCAGTCTGCCAATCCAAGGGAACTGCCCCCGATGTCCACGCGATATTGCAGAGTCGCGTAAGCCAACACAACCCTACAACATCCAGAGCCCTAAGGCAGTGTTTTTCAACCTTTTTTGAGCCAAGGCACAGTGTTTTCATTGAAAAAATCCCGAGGCACACCACCAACCAAAATTGTAAACATAGATACACTGTATCCGCCTACATTAAATATATACGGTAGTCATTCTTATCAAAGTGTCTTGAATAGGAATGAAATGAACACAAAAATATATTTTTATCATGTTTTATATTTCTTATTTCAAGGTGCACTTAACATGAAATTGCACTTAACATGCCTTGAAATAAACCTGAACAGTACCACAACAATGTGTTCTTAAAATTAAAGAGGATGAAATTGCACTTAACATGCCTTCAAATAAACCTGAACAGTGCTACACCAATGTGGTCTTAAAATTAAAGAGGATGAAATTGCACCTAACATGCCTTCAAATACACCTGAACAGTACCACAACAATGTGTTCTTAAAATTAAAGAGGATGAAATTGCACTTAACATGCCTTCAAATAAACCTGAGCAGTGCTACACCAATATGGTCTTAATATTAAAGAGGATGAAATTACACTTAACATGCCTTCAAATACACCTGAACAGTGCTACCATTCTCTCTACATTTTACTCACTTAGTGTGAAACCTGTGCCTGTTTGGATTAACACAAAGCTGAAATTCTGGCACGAATTAAGTAAACACACATACAAAGCTCTTCCTCAACAGCTCTCAGTCTCTCTCTGTTTTTAGTTTTCATGGCAGTTAGGCTGGAGAAGCTCACTTTGCACAGATATGTTGTGGAAAATGGGAGCAATGTCAAAATAGCTAAAAGTAAATCCAAAAGAGATGTAAGCCTTACTGTACAGTCTCACGTTCACGGTTTCTGCCTTCTGATTTCCACTTGGGCCTTCATCTGGGTCCGTATTTTGTCCAGGGACCAGACCGGATTTAGTATTTTTTCTTTTGAAAAAGTTTTCCATCGCTGTTTGTTTGAGAAGATCCTCGCTGTTGGTTTGTTTTGCTCACTGCTCACGTCACGTTCATGTGCCGCTACTTCTCTTGTTTTAATGTGCGACGCTATGCTCTATACTGCCACCTATCGCGCGGTAAGGAAATTACACCAGTTAATAAAAAATTCATAATTTACTAATTTTTCACGGCACACCAGACGATCTCTCGCGGCACACTGGTGTTCCGCGGCACACTGGTTGAAAAACACTGCCCTAAGGAACTCCGGGCGAATCTCATCCACCCCCGGAGCCTTGCCACCGCGGAGCTTTTTAACCACCTCGGCGACCTCAGCACCAGAGATCGGAGAACCCGACCCAAAGTCCCCAGGCTCTGCTTCCTCAGTGGAAGACGTGCCAGTAGGATTGAGGAGGTCTTCGAAGTATTCCGCCCACCGACTCACAACATCCCGAGTTGAGGTCAGCAGCACGCCACCTCCACCATAAATGGTGTTGGTCTCGTACCTCTTTCCCCCCCTGAGACGCCGGATGGTGGACCAGAATCGCCTCGAAGCCGTACGGAAGTCATTCTCCATGGCCTCTCCGAACTCCTCCCACGCCCGAGTTTTTGCCTCAGCAACCACCCGAGCCGCATGCCGCTTGGACTGCCGGTACCTATCAGCTGCTTCCGGGGTCCCACAAGCCAAAAAGGCCCAATAGGACTCCTTCTTCAGCCTGACAGCATCCCTCACTGCCGGTGTCCACCACCGGGTTCGAGGGTTGCCACCTCGACAGGCACCAACAACCTTGCGGCCACAGCTCCGATAAGCTGCCTCGACAATAGAGGCGCGGAACACGGTCCACTCGGACTCCATGTCCCCCGCCTCCCTCGGAACGTGTTCAAAGCTCTCCCGGAGGTGGGAGTTAAAGCTCCGTCTTACGGGAGACTCTGCCAGACGTTCCCAGCAGACCCTCACGATACGTTTGGGTCTGCCAGGTCTGACCGGCATCCTCCCCCACCATCGGAGCAAACTCACCACCAGGTAGTGGTCAGTAGACAGCTCCGCCCCTCTCCTCACCCGAGTGTCCAAGACATGCGGCCGCAGATCAGATGAGACGACAACAAAGTCGATCATCGAACTGCGACCTAGGGTGTCCTGGTGCCAAGAGCACATATGGACACCCTTATGCTTAAACATGGTGTTCGTTATGGACAATCCATGACGAGCACAGAAGTCCAATAACAGAACACCACTCTGGTTCAGATCAGGGGGGCCGTTCCTCCCAACCACACCCCTCCAGGTCTCACTGTCATTGCCCACGTGAGCGTTGAAGTCCCCCAGTAGAACAAGGGAGTCCCCAGGAGGCGCACTCTCCAATACCCCCTCCAAGGACTCCAAAAAGGGTGGGTAGTCTGAGCTGCCGTTTGGTGCATAGGCACAAACAACAGTCAGAGCCCGTCCCCCCACACGTAGGCGAAGGGAGGCTACCCTCTCGTTCACCGGGGTGAACCCCAACGTACAGGCACCAAGATGGGGGGCAACCAGTATGCCCACTCCTGCTCGGCGCCTCTCACCAGGGGCAACTCCAGAGTGGAAGAGTGTCCAACCCCTCTCAAGGAAACTGGTTCCAGAGCCAGAGCCATGCGTTGAGGTGAGTCCGACTATTTCTAGTCGGAACCTCTCAACCTCACACACTAGCTCAGGCTCCTTCCCCACCAGAGAGGTGACATTCCATGTCCCAATGGCCAGCTTCTGTAGCCGAGGATCAGACCGCCAGGGTCCCCGCCCTCGGCCGCCACCCATCTCACATTGCACCCGACCCCTTTGGCCCCTCCCACAGGTGGTGAGCCCATGGGAATTAAATGCATTTAATAAATTGCAAATCCTTCCAACTTTAATAAATATATGGACTATAAAGTGTTTGCATGTTCTCACTTTGTCTTTTTAACATCCCAACATGTTCTGTTTCAAACTCTTCAGTCTCAAATAAAGATTAAATGGTGTGCTCAAACTAAAAAGCCTGAAAAAGATAATTCTGTAAACCAAAAGGCCAGTGCAGCAGCTAAAAATGGTTGTTTAGAGTTGACCAAGTTCATTTTACCTGAAATGTGGCTCATCTAAAGGGTAACAGAAGTCTGTTGGAGTCAGTCTCCCCACCATCACAGACATTTCACCTCCAGATGCAGGAAGAGGACCACCTGCATCATGAAGGACCCCACTCACCCAGCACACACACTTTTTGCCCCACTCTCCTCAGGAAGGAGGTTGAGGAGCATTAAGTGTAGAACCACTAGACTGAGGAACAGCTTCTACCCTGAGGCTGTTAGACTCATGAATATCTAACCAGGATAATCACTGTGAAAAAAAACACATCATGTTGCTGCTGATCTGTTTCATGTTGCTGCTGATCTGTTTCATGTTGCTGCTGATCTGTTTCATGTTGCTGCTGATCTGTTTCATGTTGCTGCTGATCTGTTTCATGTTGCTGCTGATCTGTTTCATGTTGCTGCTGATCTGTTTCATGTTGCTGCTGATCTGTTTCATGTTGCTGCTGATCTGTTTCATGTTGCTGCTGATCTGTTTCATGTTGCTGCTGATCTGTTTCATGTTGCTGCTGATCTGTTTCATGTTGCTGCTGATCTGTTTCATGTTGCTGCTGATCTGTTTCATGTTGCTGCTGATCTGTTTCATGTTGCTGCTGATCTGTTTCATGTTGCTGCTGATCTGTTTCATGTTGCTGCTGATCTGTTTCATGTTGCTGCTGATCTGTTTCATGTTGCTGCTGATCTGTTTCATGTTGCTGCTGATCTGTTTCATGTTGCTGCTGATCTGTTTCATGTTGCTGCTGATCTGTTTCATGTTGCTGCTGATCTGTTTCATGTTGCTGCTGATCTGTTTCATGTTGCTGCTGATCTGTTTCATGTTGCTGCTGATCTGTTTCATGTTGCTGCTGATCTGTTTCATGTTGCTGCTGATCTGTTTCATGTTGCTGCTGATCTGTTTCATGTTGCTGCTGATCTGTTTCATGTTGCTGCTGATCTGTTTCATGTTGCTGCTGATCTGTTTCATGTTGCTGCTGATCTGTTTCATGTTGCTGCTGATCTGTTTCATGTTGCTGCTGATCTGTTTCATGTTGCTGCTGATCTGTTTCATGTTGCTGCTGATCTGTTTCATGTTGCTGCTGATCTGTTTCATGTTGCTGCTGATCTGTTTCATGTTGCTGCTGATCTGTTTCATGTTGCTGCTGATCTGTTTCATGTTGCTGCTGATCTGTTTCATGTTGCTGCTGATCTGTTTCATGTTGCTGCTGATCTGTTTCATGTTGCTGCTGATCTGTTTCATGTTGCTGCTGATCTGTTTCATGTTGCTGCTGATCTGTTTCATGTTGCTGCTGATCTGTTTCATGTTGCTGCTGATCTGTTTCATGTTGCTGCTGATCTGTTTCATGTTGCTGCTGATCTGTTTCATGTTGCTGCTGATCTGTTTCATGTTGCTGCTGATCTGTTTCATGTTGCTGCTGATCTGTTTCATGTTGCTGCTGATCTGTTTCATGTTGCTGTTGATCTGTTTCATGTTGCTGCTGATCTGTTTCATGTTGCTGCTGATCTGTTTCATGTTGCTGCTGATCTGTTTCATGTTGCTGCTGATCTGTTTCATGTTGCTGCTGATCGGTTTTATGTTACTGTGCTCATTCGTGTTCATCTGCTCACACAAACTCATGTTCGTGCTGCTGTTCGGCATAATGTTTTTATGCTATTAGTGCCTAGTGCAGGGGTCACCAACCTTTTCGAAACTGAGAGCTACTTCGTGGGTACGGAGTCATACAAAGGGCACCACTTTGATAAACTCTTCGGAAATAACAAAGCGTAAATTGAAAAAGATGTATAATAAACATATTTCTAAGAACATATTTTTAAGATAGACATTTTAAAATATATATAAATACAAAAAAAGAATAACAACTGAATAAAATGACATTTTAAATGCAGCTTAGTAGTGAGTTGTGCTATTTTTAGAACAGGTCCGAGGGCACCCCAAATGGTCCTTGGGGGCACCCGGGTGCCCGCGGGCACCACGTTGGTGACCCCTGGCCTAGTGTATATTTAGTTGATGTTTTTCTTAGTTCGTATCTTAGATGTTATTACTGTTTTTCTTTTTCTTTTTATTGTTAGATGTAACTGGGACCCTGTGTACATAATCTCATTCCATCACATGTATCTCATGTGGTGTGAATGACAATCAAGAATCTCTGACTCTGACTCTAATACCAATATTTCACCTCTTTATAAAGTAGTTTTTATACCCAGCACTTATCATTAGTTCATAAGTTTCCACCGCACTCTAGCACCATCAAGTGCAAAGATTGACTCCATCCAATAATGTATTTGTTTGTTGGACAATAAAATGCCAGAAAATAGTAAAAAAAAGTTCTGGGTGTTCAAAGATTTTACAATTTTATTTTTGTATCAGTTTGACTCATGGAGCTGAGACTGATGGGTTTCCCCGTGAATGAGTAACATTACTCCTTAAATGAGTAAAATACTTTGTAAAAATAAAGCAGAAGTGGAAGAATAACGTAGCTGATTCAGTTCCTTCTGGCCTACGTTGCTGTGATCACGTCTCTCCTCACGTCACCTCATGGGTCTCAGCTTTCACAGCTTTGTGGAGTCCAGCATGTGTCCTCCTTTTACCATCTCCTCCTCCAGATGGCACATCCTGCTCCCCTCGAGAGTAACTTTCCATTGAAACAGTGTGATAACATCAATAACATGCCGTTATAACCTGCTGGTTATGACATATTTTAAACAGGCGTGCATGATAGTTTTGTTGCTATACCAGCATTAAAACAAGTTTAAAACAAAATAACCTTTTTTTTCCCACGTCTTGGCTGATTTTGTACGGATAACATGACAAGAACACTATATTTACCAAAGTAACTTTTTTTAAGTTTAGTTTAATTAAAACAACCACAGTCTAAACAGTCCAAGTCCTAATTTCCTGTTATATTTCTTGAACCTTTAGCCTGCCTCCAGAGGGGGAGCATCATGAGATCTTCACAGAAATATAAACAAAAATCCAGAAGAAAATGTGCTGTCAGTCAGATTGTTCCTGTTCTATGCTACTTCAGCTTATTATCTAACTGTATTTAAACACCATTAAGCAATAAAACGGCATAAATATTACACGCACTACATCATCTTAACTGTTCTCAGAGAGATATTATCTATACTGCATGTGATATACATACATTACAATGAACAGAACGCCAGCATCTTATCTATTACGATGATTCCAGCAGCACTTCAACCTGTCGCAGATAAAATGTATTTATAGTTCTGCTAAGCATTCAGGAATGCACTAACTGATTTCCACTTAAAGACCTGTAACTACTAAGACTACTAATATATCAGTCGATTACTGTGACAAAAAATATCAAAGGAAATTGTTATGGTTTGTTTAAATCAATGAAGGGCAAAAGTACGGTACGGTAGTAAAGGTAGCAAAACAATGTTCAGTCCTCATAATCTGCACACTGGGTAGTAAAAATGACTGCATGTACAATAGTTTAAAAGTTGTCTACAAGCTGCACAGTTTTAATATATTATGCTCTGATTAGCTCTAATTACAAATCTTTTGTGCCACTGTTACACATTTGTCAAATAGACCAAAACATTATTTAAAAGAAATGTATCTTAAAATGTGGACAAGTGGGCAAAATGTGCACATTTACACAGTTTTAGACAGATGCAGAAAAACTTGGGAGAGAATGAGTGAAAATCTGTCATGGTTCTTGAAGACTGAGAATCTAGGCCCTTACAGTACCGTATCTGTGATGTTTTCAGCAACTTGAAAATAAAAGAGGCTGCGCCTTTACGGCTGACCCATCAGACCATCACGCATGCTGTTCAGGTATTTGCGGGTCACATGTGGGTAGTTTATTCACCTGGATGTCACACCAACCGGGGAGGTGGTGGAAACGCCCAGGGCAGGATGTCAGGCCTGATTTGAACTCTGCTGTTTATTGACACTCACGTTTCCATCTGAAAAGTGTTTTGGTCTCTTTGAAATACTGCCCGTCTTGTTTAAACTTGTCTAACTGAGTGAAAGTGTAGAAACAATCAACATTTTCTAGATGATGTTTGGGTCTTGCATTATGGATATGTTTTTGGCTCAAACTCTCAAAAAATGCATTAAGTAATGGTCGAAAAGGTCGACGACATTATAAGATGCTAAAAACAATGGGAGCCTACAAATCAAAGTCTTTGGAGTTTCAAACAAACAGTAAAATGACTAAAACAAGCAGTTCTTCATCCCAGTTTAAACCCGTCAAAACCTCCTTATCACAACTTTACACAAAGTCTCATTCTGCCTCATTACAACATGGATGATGGATACACTGTTGGACAGAGTGAAGGGAGGCAGTCATGCAGATGAAAGTAAATCTACTGGACCATCTTAAACGAGGCAGGAGTTGGCAGAAGGCTGAAAGGCAGATGTTAATATGTAATTACAGCTGTGTAATATGTCGTTCTTTGTTGGCTCTAACTCCCAATCAAAATACCTGGCTGTGTTACGGCTGTCATGAATTTAATGGCCGTCTAATTCCAAATAGAGTTCAGCAACTATGTTGCTGGTCCCATGCAAAAGTCTAATTGTTTGTAAGAGGATGACTATTTTATTTAAGTCCAAGATAAAAACTAATTCAGCCTCATTCTCTCCAATACAGCTGCAAAATGATAAGATTTTACAAATATGATAAAGGTAAAAAAAAAAAAGTCATATGAGATAATTAATTCCTAATAGCAGCAATAAAACAAGGCCATTTAAACTTAAAGACCGTGTAAAGTAAAATTAAATGTGTGTTTTGAGTTTGTCACACGGCATAAATATGTGTTATTAATCACCCATATAAATCTGACTGATTAAAAACATTGTTTACCTTATAAAATTAAGTCTCAAAAATAATGAAAAAACATAATTGTGCCCTGGTCTGAAACGCTGGGGGCGTGTCAGCGCGTGGGCGTGGTTTCAGCGCAGTACTGCGCCCGTGTCCTGCACCCTGAAGATGTTCGCGAAGGCTGGCAGCCTAATTGGAGTTCTCCAGCCCTACTCATTTGAACCTCCAGAGCCAGACTCAGACTCTGAGTCAGACAGTGACCACTGTGACGGTCGGCATCGTTCTTCACAGCCTGCATCAGAGCTGTGTGTGGAGAGGCAGACAGGTGCAGCAGAGATCCAGTAAACCTGCTCTGTTTTTATCTGAGTTCTGGCTGTAACAGCAGCTCCTTTTTCCAAGAGTTACGCTGTTTTTAGTGCACAAACAACTCTGGTTTTGTTTTTAAAGTTGAGGACACAACTATAATTCATAACTCCGCTGTTATGTGTTTAATAATAAGCGCTATTTTAGAAGATGAGCGGACTCGCTGCACCCGGTCCGACCCGGTCACATCGCATGCGGGGTCTGTGTTGGTGATTAAAATATAGAGTAATCACGTTGATAACTAAGTATGCAATGGACCTGTCGCATTTTCTTAGCAAAAAAGGAGCTATAGCTATTGCTATCTGATGCTATCTGCGATTCGCGAGTGAACGGCTCCACCGAGGCGAAGAACTAATTTATACGGCTGGAGCTGCAGGGGGTGGGGCTATACTTAAGAAGACCGCGTGACGAAACGCGGTCACATTTAAAACACGCCTAAAAAATCCTGAAACAGACATATCTTTATACACAGTTTGATCTATAACTCCAAAATTAATTGAGCTACAATTTTGAGACTTTTTACTCATTTACAAGATTACAATTATGACATTTATAATGTTTATTGAAGAAAATATTGAAATTCACTTTACACGGTCTTTAAAGTTTGACAAAAGCACAATGAATAAACAAAGTCACTGTGTAATATTGCTGGAGCCACACCTCACTGTATCAACAGACACCAAAAACAAAACCCAGAAACTTAAACAGAACCCATTTGCAGCAGCTCAAACTCTATTGAACATCTGTTAGCTACATAAATCTAAAGTCATCTCAGACACTTTCATCTTTTTCATACGTACACACACCTAACACATCTTTTTCATATGTACACATACCTAACACTAATAAAAACAAAGGTATGAAAATAGTGAGCATGAGACGTCAATTAACTAGACACAAAAAAAATTGCCCAATGCTGCAGCTGAAACACAAAGAGGTCGCTCAAGGCTTTAACGCTCAGCGGTTGTGACTGCGTACTATTCCCTCTGTGGGCTTTTTCTCTGGGGAGAGTGGCCATCAGAGTGGAAAGTGAAGACAGCAGGAACCATCGTGTTTACAACAAAATCCTATCGCTGTGGAGCCATCAAAGTGTGCTGGAAAAAGCCTGGGGTAATAAAACATGAGTAGGGAAATAATAAAATGGAGGCGGCGACAGACAGATGGATGTACTGGTGTCCATGCAACCTGCGACCAGAAGGTGCAGCAAAATGGAGCCAGTGTTATCAGGCAACAGATGAGACATATTTACTTCCCAAATATATATATTTTTTTTTTACTAAAACTTAGAAATGCCTTCAGATAGCCATTATCTAATGTCAGCTACTGTTCTGATACATTTACAAATGTTGTGTTTGGAGTCCAGAGTCTCCAGCATGAGCTGATAAGTTTATCAAACGGATTGACAAAGCTTCACAAACTTTGAAAACCGCTTAGAAAACGTGTTAAATAATGCAAAAAGAAAACATGCTTAAATTAATTTAAAAAATAATAATAATAAATGTGTTTTAAAGGTTAGTATTGAGCAACTTGATGTGCAGCTTTTATGCTTGCTGAAAACATTTGATGAATGAAAAAAAGAAAAAGAAAACCCCCTAAATATTACAATGTAGTTAATTTAATTTGTTTGTTTAAACAGGGACAAATGTAAAATATGGACTTTATAACATTTATAGCCTTGGCTAATTTGTGATGCACTTCTCTATATTAATAATCAGTTTTAAAAAAGTGTTTTAGGTTGGGATGCGTTGAGTTTTCAAGGAAAGGCCAGATGTTCACAGCTGTTTTGATGGTTTAAAGTAATTTACCTGTAAGCACATTTAGTTTGCTCCTTATCTGGAATCATAAATACATTGTCTTTATTTGTCCAGTGCTTCTTAAGGCTCACCATTCATGGTATTACTAATCCAACCATATAAGTCTTACATGTGAAAAACCAGACAAACTTTCCGTCACGTAGCTGCTCAAACACGCGCGCGCGCACACCGAACCGCCAACCCTTTCACTGTGTCGCAAAACGTGAAAAATTCACGAATTAATTAAACCCCCATTCATGGTCCCAGCTCCAAACAAATTTCTCACTTTGAATTTTAATTAAAGGCTTTTATTCGCGTACATATAAGACCTAAAATATATATTTAAAAAAACTTTTGTAACTTTTGTATAATAACCCATCCTATCTACGACCGTGTAATAACGTCACTCGTGAGTCGTGTCGTGGCTGAAGACACATTGTCTAACGTGGGTTAGTGAACTTGCTGAACCTGAAGTGAGCTACTGTAAAACCACCAGTGGGTAGACTGGTTGGACCAGCCGGAAGATTAGATTAATGATAAATTTATTTACCTTTCCCGAGTCCATGGCGGCCGGTGGCAGCGACGTCTTCTTCTGTTCTTCTTCTTCGCGACGTTTTTTAACAGTTGGCGATGGAAGAACTTTCCTTCGGGCGCTGTCGTTTAGAAACTCTTCACGTTTTTACAGTTCCTATGTTAAAAGCTAATATTGAGTTTTTCTTCTTCTCGTTTTACTTTTACTCAGCTCCGTTTCGTCTCTCCTCCTGCCTCGTCGCTTCAAACCGGAGCTCTAGATGCTTCTTCGTCTTCGCGGGGTTTGAGTCGACTCTTCCTGGATGTAGGAGTGTAGGAGTTCGGCTTCAATAACAAATTACTGTATTACCAGTGCGACTTCAACGGGAAAGATCGTAGGAGGTCTGAGCCAAACAGAGGTTAATATAGAGGCTAAAGTGGGCGGGGCGCGCGAGTAAAATTGAAAATGACGAAACACGGGAGGCGTGTACTGTATTTTTTTACGTGAAATGACGTATAAAAGTATGGCAAGCCATTTTCACATAAAATCGGATTCACGACACATTCAAGATACTATCTGAAATCTATCTGAAATTGATTTATGACTATTAGTTATTTAAAATATCTTGAATTATATTTTGACTAGTCAAAATTCTTGTTTGAGATATCTCTAATTACATTCTAACTAGTATAACTGACGACTAGTCAAAAATACAGTTCTAGATCTCTAAGTTAATTTTGACTAGTCATAATGTAAATACAGATATCTTAAATTAACATTCTGGATAGTCAAAATGTAATTGTTCCTAGTCAAAACTCATTTTTAGATATCTAGAATGTAATTACGGATAGTCAGACTACGCGCTTTTACCATGGTGACTTCTGCTCACTCTAAATTTGTCAAATGGCTAGTATCTCCTAAAGTGAAAGAAAACCATTTTAAAATAATAAACCAGATTTAACCCGTGGCCATGTTTCTGCACAGAAGATTTAAATTTGAGGTTGATTTGTGTACCTTTTGTAAATCCGAAGATGAATCCCTTGAGCATTTGTTTTCTTTCATGTCAATATTCTCAAAGTTTCTGGACTGACATCACAAACTGGATTAATCTAAAACTCAACATTCCCTCTTTTGATATTGATGCCATTTTATTTTATGTAGACAACTTACCGTAAGCTCAGCTTACTCTGATGCCATAAGTCGTCCTTATAGCAAAGTACCACGTTCATTGTAGTAAGTGGAGGGATAATAAGCCCTCCTTCCCATGTATCATGAACGAATTCAAAGCCTACTATTCTTCATTAGATAAAAAAACTGGAAAACTGCTAGAACCATCAACAGTTCTCTAAAAACTTGCTGTTTTAAGTTTCTAATATTGTCCTGCTCCTTTGTGTACTTTTTAATTTATTGTATTTTGATATATATATATATATATACTGTATATATTTCTCAACTTTCATCATTTTGTATACCGCCCCCTAGCTTGTAGATTGTAGTTTTGATATCCTTCACGAGAGTTTGTATATATTTTGTTTATGTAGTGTTCTTTAGTTCTGTTTGTTTTAATAAAAATTAAAAAAAAAGACCACGATTTTATGGTAAAAGGGCTTCCCATATTTCATGCACACTCCGGATTGACGTCACGGTAGGGCGTGGTCTTCTTGTATGCGTTGGAGACCTCTGCTACCAAGGAAGAAGGATGGATCGACAGACTGCTCAACTTATTATCAAACATTGCTTTTAAGTATTTTCCAAACATTTGAATTGAGTAAATCAGACTTTTATAAAGCATATGTTTTTATAAAACATTTTAAAACAATAACAGCTGTTAAAATATGCACTTTTTCATTGCTTTGTAGAATTTCACAATTTGTACACCCAAAATTGATTGTGTGCTAATGTAACTTAAACTCTTATGGGTTCTTGTGCAAAAAGTTTTAGTAGGCAACAAATATTATTCATATTTGTTTACAAATAAAATCACCCATCCATCCATCCATCATCTCCTACCTTTATGGCGTCATGGGGTATGAGGCTTGTCTTCTGGGAGGAAGGACAGCCTAGCCTAGCATCGATCTGTTTCCAGTTGGACATGCCCAGAAAACCTTCTATGACATCCAGAAGACATATTAAGATGCACGGACCACCTCAACTGGCTCCTCTCAATAGACCTTTTACCAGTTGACGTCATCACGCAAAGCTCGGCAGAAACGAGCGTTCTGATTGGATGGCAAAAAGCCGAAACCGGATGCCGGGGGTTAGGAAGGAGCCGAGGAGCTTCGTAATGATAGAGAGTTGTAATTTAGAAGCTTGATTTCTTAAAATAGTGGACAACCACTGGTCAAAATGCCTGAACATTGTGCCGCAGATACGAGAGGAGGTGACTGTGTGCGCTGATGGAAATTGGGGAAATCCTTCAGGCTTTTTGCGGATGTCCAGCAGGGTGAGCCGTTGTGTGTAGTTGTCAACAACCTGTATTATCCAAGCGTCAGAAATAAATGTTTTAAATTTCTCACACCAATACTTCTGATATTTAGACTGGTTTGGTTATTGTTACAGGTTCAACATCTTCTGTTAGCTGCTATAACTAGCGCCATGTCTTCATAATGAGCCGTCAGTATAAGCACAGTATGTAAACAAAAACATGACGTTTGAGTCACACAAATGTTCACAGCGTCCTTATTTCTTATTTGATTTCTGTAAACTATGTCTTAAATACAACCTGAGGCAATTGGTGATGTTGTGATGTGAAAAATAATAACTATCCCAAGTGATAGCTTTCCTAGGGAAATTTAATTATCTTTGATTTACTAATGCACTTATGCTGTTTATACAGCTTACACTTTAGACGTAACATGTGTGAAAATCTTAAATATATTACAAACAATATATTTTGCATGTGAATTCCATAATGACACATACAATAGTTGTATATTGTGTTTGTGATTGTTTTTGCAGAGGATGTGGCTGCAACCATGTTGGAAATACACCAACCTGCACCCAGTTACCTTGTACATGGAAGAGACCAGCCCAAAAACGAACTGCACCTGCTACTTGGATGAGCTGCAAGTTTTAAAGTGAGTTTAATCAGTGTTCCTGAAGACATTTCATATTACGCTTATAACACAAATACCCAGAAAGGTGACTTTCAGTGAAACTTCACCAACAATTGGAATAATACAATATCACTTATCTTGTCTTATCCCAGTCAAAAAACTATTCAACATTGTACAATTGTAGTTTATTGTATTGTGTTAATTATTGTTGTTTTCTAGTGGCACTAGATAATAAATGCAATCACATATGTACGGTTTTAAATGTTTTCTACAATGGTAAGATCTGGAATAGTTTTTTGACATTTTTTAAAAAACACTTCTACAAATAGATTTGCTAATATGTGTTAGATATCAACCACATTTTTCATGTTGGTGTCATTTAAGGCATGACATCTATGTTGAGAAGTTTTCCAGGAGAACGCTGAACAGACTGTGTTTTGACCCACGACATCCTGATGACCGGAATGAGCCCACCATCACTGCTGGCTGGTCTTCACAAGGACATTTTGAGCGTGGAGCCATTCTTGACCTATTGCAGGTTGTAGTAGTAAACATTAAAAACCAATAACGCTTATCTGTATGTTTCTTTAATTCCTTTATTTTGTCTAGATTTTAAAACTCCTTGTTTTTTTCCTTTTAAGATATGCTCAAAGCCCTGGCTGTGGTTTCTCGATCCAGACTCTCCGGCAGATGAAGTAGCTGACGACCGCGACCCCTGTTCAATCTCCACGCCATCAGAGAGACCTGCCAGAAGTTCAAAACATCTTTAAATGTCTCACAAGCACACACATTATTTATATAAGTCACAAACAGAAACAACACATACCAGAAGATCAGAACAAGTGCTCAATACAAAAACAACTGGACTTTATTTGTTGCAGAAAACGTTTCACCCTTTCTGCAACAAATAAAGTCCAGTTGTTTTTGCATTGAGCGCTTGTTCTGATTTTATCATGTCCTGGACGACTGAGAATCTTCACCAGCACACTAAAACAGCATTTGTATATTAACAGATTAAAAAATTTAACTAAACAAAAGTTCCACTTCACTAAAAGTCAAATTAGAGCACAGTTTCTTTATTTTTAAAGGTTGGTGTGTTCATTTCTAAATTTAATGTACTACAATCAATGTGTTTTGGGATGTGTGGACTATCTCATTAATCAATTACTGTAATAAACATGGATTTGAATACAGTATATAAATTTGGTAAAATTGGGGAGGGAATGACTGAGCCAGCTGAGGAGTGCTGTGAGTTTTCATTGGATTAGCGTGATGTCCTTCAAAAACTTCAACAAATGTGATGTCACGGTCGACATAATTTATTTAAAATACATATATTTGGATCATGACAGGCCTGACAGGTCCATAAATGCGTGTCGGCCCAGCGGGCAAGCGAATCTTTGTGCACCGCCGGGCCAGTTAGACGCTGCTGTAAACACCTGTACTTACAAAGATATTTTTACTTTATTGCACTTACTGCTAAAAAAGGTCACAACCCTCCTACGGTGGCCCTGAGGTGCAAAACACATTAACAAATAAGGCTAAACACTTATTTGTTAATGTGTTTTGCACCTCAGGGCCACCGTACACCGATGCTCCCAGCAAAACTGTGCACAGTGTTTGATGCTATTTTATTCACCTGTTATTTCTTCAGGGGGGTTGAACAGACTAGCTTCCCTTTTTCAACCTCTGACTTGACATCAAACCCTTTGTCAGCAAGGAGTTGTTGGCCAGTTGCTGCTGTAAAACAAAAAGTATTAATTCATATTTGACAATAAACAAAACAGTCTTGTGTATAGTTAAACTGTATGCTTATACACATTGATGACAGGATTGCTTTTTTTTTCTGTGACAGCATTTCACAGATGCTCCCAGCAAAACTGTGCGAATGACTTACAGAAACAGAGAAATGGCTGAAATGTTTTTAAAGTCAGACCTCAAATAATGTTAATAAAACATGTTTGTCTTGTGGAAACTACTACTGTATATTTTTTCAACGCAGAAAGAGTTCAAATGATGACAGCTAACAGTGCAGTGGTCTGTTCATTCTTATACAGCTGCATGTTTTATGCTATTTTATTCACCTGTTATTTCTTCAGGGGGGTTGAACAGACTAACTTCTCTTTTTCCACCTCTGACTTGACATCAAACCCTTTGTCAGCAAGGAGTTGGTGGACAGTTGCTGCTGTAAAACAAAGTATTTATTCATGTTTGACAATAAACAAAACAGTCTTGTGTATAGTTACTGTAAACTGTATGCTTATACACATTGATGACAGGATTGCTTTTTTTTTCTGTGACAGCATTTCACCGATGCTCCCAGCAAAACTGTGCGAATGACTTACAGAAACAGAGAAATGGCTGAAATGTTTTTAAAGTCAGACCTCAAATAATGTTAATAAAACATGTTTGTCTTGTGGAAACTACTACTGTATATTTTTTCAACGCAGAAAGAGTTCAAATGATGACAGCTAACAGTGCAGTGGTCTGTTCATTCTTATACAGCTGCATGTTTTATGCTATTTTATTCACCTGTTATTTCTTCAGGGGGGTTGAAGGAAGAATCTCTTTGCATGTCGCAGGTTGAAACAGGTTGAAACTTCAACACAGGCAGTGGACTGAGGAACAGCGAGGTCTCGTAGTAGACCTAGCTAGCTGCTAGCTTAGCAACTGTCCAGTAGCATTCTGCTGCGGGAGGTTGTTCTGTTTTGTCTGTTTCCCATATCCAAGATGTAATGTAGGAACGTAATCCACGGAGCTTGGATCACCACCATCCACGGATCACCACCGTACGGAGCTAGGATCACCACCGCGACCAGAGTAGTATTATTACCCCAGACTTCCGGAAAATTCTGGAAAAATACGAGTGCGCATGCGCGATGACGTCAACTGGTAAAAGGTCTATTGAGGAACAGCAGCTGTTCTCCGAGCCTTTCCCAGAATAATGAACTTCTCGCACTATCTCTAAGGGAGATCCCAGCTAGAAAACTGATTTTGACCGTCTGTATCCACAATCTCATTCTTTTGATCACTGGTTTGTGATAAAAGGTGAGGATAGGAATGTAGATGGACCACTAAACAGAAAGCTTCACCACAGCTCATCCCCCTCTTCACCACAACTGACCGGCACAGAGTCCACAATACTGCAGACGCTGCCCTGATCCATCAATCTCATGCTCCATTTTTCCCTCACTCGGGAATAAAACAGAATTGGCACAGCTTATTTGCTTTAGCCCCAACTTTTGCTTTAACGCTCCCCACTCTATTTTCTGGATCTAGAATTACACCGCTCTCAAGGTGGCTGCATGTTGAAGTAGCTCTTTTACATACATTCTGAGATTTTGCTTTTGAAAACGCTAATTACTATTTTTTCTGAATGTAAATTGTTTATTTCTGAAATTTTTCCCCCTCTGATATCAGATGCTGTGCAGCTGGAAGGATTTTTACTAAAATATTATTATTTTTTTGGACGTTTGTGATGATGTGTAAGTGTAACCATAACAACAAGGTGTTTTTACAACAGTGAGCAGCTGATTAACATCTCAAAAGCACAAATAATAACTCAACTACAGCCCCAAACCTCAAATGAGTTGAAAAGGAGGTGCCGTGGATGCATTCCCATCTACCTGGAGGCGACACTCGAGTGCCTGTCCACCGAGATCTTGGAGGTGGCCGAAAACGCTGCTCGTGACCGCGGGAGCTAGGACCAAGATCACCTGCAGTTTCATCTGCGGCGACGAAGGGCTAGGCAGGCTGCTGGGAGCAATGGCCAGAGGAGGAGTTCTGCCTGACATTCAGAGAGGACTGAGCGGTCTGCTGGGGCTGGGTGGATAGATCGGCATGTGCAGTCATCTTCGGAGGCACTGTGGGACAAACTGCTACAAGAAATCCTTCTTGCTCACAGACATCAGCAACTATATAACAACTCTAATGAAACCAGGATGAGCTACAACAACAATTAATTTCCCTTTGGGATTAATAAAGTATTTTTGAATTGAATTGAATTGATTTTCCTCCACCAAAATTTACTTCTGTCGACACTAGTCCTTAATTTCATAGTTTTACCATTAGTGTGTGTTACGGTTTCTTTCTTACGGTTTTTTTTTATCCTGAATTGAACGCCTTTTTGATTTATCATGTCCTGGATGACTGAGAATCTTCACCAGCATACGGTTTCTGTAATTTTTTAAATCTCTTTGATGTTGTTTGTGAAGCACCTTGATTACAGTTTATATGTTTTAACTGTGCTATAGAAATAAAGATGACGACTTGACTTGACTTAAATCTTTTAATGGCCATTTCTTTTCAAAAGAAGAAAGAAAAACTGTAGGTTATGAATATAACCAATATTCCCTGAGAGAGGGAAACAAGACAGCTCTAGTAGGGATCACACCATCAAGCTAACCTTAAGATCTCTAATAAATTCTGATTATGTATTAGACATTTTTTGAGACTTTGTGTTTGACTAAGGAAGTAATTTGCATGAATGTGTTAATATAAGTGTGTGTTGCCTGTTGTTTGTACAGCACTTTGGTTGGCCTTGTCGTTGTTTTAAGTGCTCTATAAATAAAATGGTATGGTAAGATAACAATTTTTTTTTTTTGCAATGATTATTAGCAGTATTTGACATTAATGAACTAAATAAATAAAACAGTATCTTGGATTTGTTTGGGAACAAGATTGGGCCCATACATCTGGAGAGATGGATGGTACTAGGAAAACAATATACTGTAATACTATCACATGAGAATGATTCAGTTTTTGTCGGATAAAGCTAGAACACTTTTTTTTTTTTTGCAAACGAGTCAGAGACTCCACTTGCAACATTCCACACATTACATCTTAAGTAAATAGTTTAGTCCCTATGGAATTTCTTGAACACTTGCAACAAAATTCACTCACATTCTAAAATATCTTTTCATTATATGAATAGCATGGTGGTGAAGTGCGTAGAGCTGTCGCCTCACAATGAGAAGGTCACAGGGTTGCAGCCTGGGGTCATTTTGTGGGTTTACTACTCCAGTTTCCTCCCACAGACCAAAACCACACATGTTAGACTGATTGGTAACTCTAAATTGCCCCTATGTGTGTGAGTAAGTGAGTGAATTATTGTTTGTCTCTATGTGTGTCCCTGTGATGGTCTGGAGACCTGTCCAGGACGTATCCCGTCTCGCGACTGCTGGATGTGGGCACAAATGTTAAAGTAAACTGCAAATCAAAGGTTTACATGGAGCAGACTGTGGGTTTTTGGCTAAAATGTGTTGAAGTGAAAAAAAAATATATCATAAGATAAAGAGGGGAGAACATCTTTATTTCTGTTTATTCTGTTTATTATTTCCTTTTAATCTGCAAATCCTTTGAAACGCCAACAAAAACAATAACAGACATTTTTTGGGGGAACAAAGAGTGAATGTTCCGAATGATGGTATTGTATCGTAAATCAAACAGACAGGATAGCAGTCACAAGGAGTTGGAGTTTGGTGTTGTTCGAACAAAGCTTGTCCGTTCAAAGTAGAAAAAAAATGAAACTTTTGTGTTTTTTTTACATCATGCACAAAGGTCTTTATTTGTCCATCTATGTTCCAGGAATCGTCACATGGCTACAGCTGAGGAAAAGCAGACATGAAGGTGTGACTTTTTTTTTTTTATATGAAAAATGGTCCTTTATTCTAAAACGTACCGAATTAAAACAAATGTTTTTTTATGTCTTTAAAGTTTATATGATGTGCCATCCAGTGGTGTTGTCTACATTTTTGTAGTGGGTATGTGCTTAGAAACCAATGTATACTGGTTAGTACAATGTAATCGTCAATTTATTTAGATTTTTCCAAATGTCTCCGATGCTTATATTTGAATAAATGTTCAACAGTTTTAGTATTAAAACATGTTATAGAATTTACAAAACAGTATCAAAGCAAAACATGTTAAAGTATTAAGTAGTAAGTACAGAATGATTAATTATACAATACTTCACTGGATATGTGAATGTAATAAACAAGAAATGCATAAAGTGTTACGGAAGCGTTTAATGGCCATTTAACGTATGCCCTGATATAATAATAATAATAATAAATAATAAACTTTATTTGTATAGCACCTTCCACAATGCCTTGCATTGACCAAGGTGCTTAACAGGATAAAAAGAAGAATAAACGGGAACAATAGATCAATGAAAATAGAATAAGAAACCACAGCGATAAAAGAAGGCAATGGAAATAAAAAATGCTACATACTAAAATAACACAAGTAATAAAAGTTACACACAGAAAGCTTTTTTGAACAAGTGGAAATAAAAATGCAATTGAAATAAAGATGCTACATACTAAAATACAAAATAATAAAAGTTACACACTGAAAGCTTTTTTGAACAAGTGGGTCTTCAGTTTGGTTTTGAACAGAGTCGGATCGGAGGTGGCACGCAGCTCAAGGGGGAGGCTGTTCCAGGCTTTTGGGCCGGCAACAGAAAATGACCGGTCTCCCCATTGCTTGTACCTCGAGCGAGGCACCTCCAGCAGGTGTTGACTGGCAGATCGTAGGTCCCTGCCAGGCTGATGGACTTTCAGAAGTTCTGAGATGTAGAGGGGAGCAAGTCCATTCAGAGCTTTGAAAACAAACAGCAGCAACTTGAACTGTATCCTGAACTGAACTGGGAGCCAGTGTAGAGAGGACAGGACAGGAGTGATGTGTTCATATTTTCGTGTGTTGGTCAAAAAGCGCGCGGCAGAGTTCTGTACAAGCTGTAAACGGGAGATGGAGGATTGATTAATGCCAAGATACAAAGCATTACAATAGTCAAGTCTGGAGGTCACAAAGGCATGTATCACTGGGCACCTTTAAGTGGGTATACTGAAATTCGTATGCTTTTCCAGTGGATATACTCCGTATACCCAAACTCGTAGGTTTGAGCACATTTCACCGGTTTTGTCTTCCCTTCACTGGCTCCCAGTGTCAGAATAGATTTTCAAATTATCCTATTGACCTTTAAGTGCATTAATGACCCTGCACCCTCATACCTCTCTGACCTACTTCAACCTTCGAGATCATCAGACCAGCTGTTTTTGGTTGTATCAAAAACCAGAGTGAAGCTCAGAGAAGATCAGGCTTTTTCAATCGTGGGCCCTAAACTCTGGAACAATCTGCCCATCAACATTAGACAGACCAGACCACTTCACTCCCTGCTTTTAAATCTCTCCTAAAAACACACCTGTATTCACTGCTGTTTAACACACTGTGATCTGATTTACTATTTATTTGTTTCTTATTGTTTTTCATGTTTTTATTTTTATTGATTTTAATTACTGTATATCTTATTGGTTTTTTTTTTTATTGCCTCAATCTTATTGTTAAGCACTTTGTTAACAGCTGCTGTTTTAAATGTGCTTTATGAATACATTTGACTTGACTTGACTGTCATGGTTCAAACTAGTAAAATGAACTATAGTTTATGTTTGCAACATGTTTAATAAATTGCTCAAACAACGCTTTGTTTCATTATTTTACATCTTTAGTTTGTCTCACTGAAAGCTGGTACACACACTGAGCTCAGCTGAACCTCTTAGCTGATTTTCACACGACGGGCAGGGAGGCTCAAATTCACCAGCTCACAGTGAAAGTCCAGGAGCTGGCCTGTGCCATTGTGCACGTACGCTCCCCTGCTGCGCTATGATTCAATGTCCGTCTTTGTGCCACCAAAGATTTTCTCACAACAGTTTTATCTCAATTTTAGGGCACTCTTCTGTTTGTGAGAAAATTATTAGATTATTAACACGTGTTGTTTTTGTTTTTTGTTTTTTTGTCAGCAAATGTTTTTGTTATTATTATTATTATTATTATTATTATTATTATTATTATTATTATTATTATTATTATTATCATCTAGTTTTTTATACATGATCAGGAGTCCACAAAGAGTGTTTTATTTGATAAACTGACCAGATTAGCTTTGTGTTCCTGTGTGGGAATGTTTGACAGATTTCTGTGCTCAACAACAAGCCAGCCATGTATTTTTTGCTGATTTCATTAACATGCAAGCTATTTGTGTACTGAATGTCACTGAAGTTAACACTTAAGCTGTTTTATCATTGTCCAGTCTCACCACGACTCGCTGGGACTCTACTTGTGTCTTCACGGTCTACGTGGTTGTCGATATAACTTGAATGGCACCTCAATGTGGGTGGGCTTGTTGTAATGCAAATGCACAAAACTTTTGCTACATTTATATCTGTCCAAGGCAAACACAATACTGTACAGTACAGCAATGGGCAAATGAGTGAAACAAAGTCCAAAAGACACCACCTCCTGCCAGGGTTTTTCTAAAATGCTGTGGCTGAGTTGAGGCTGCCTTTCTTCTGCTGGTTGGAGCTCATAAATTGAGTCCAGTTGGTCTAGATCTAATGGAATTGGGTCATCAGCCAACAATCCCGTAGATATGTATCTTCACCTCCTTATACACCACAGTTTGTGTTGCTATTTTTATGACTATACATGTTTTTTTTTTCTTCAATTAAATAACAAGAACAAATGCTGCAGTTGTTAGGTTTTGAAAACGCTGGATATGATTTTTGTGAATTTGACTTGTGATTGATGTCGCTAATGTCCTGCAGTCTGTTGACATCAGAGCTTTGGCTTGACTCACTTCAAACCTCAGCTGAGTAATCCAAAAAAGGTTTTAAAACAAAAAGCGGGACTTTTATTCTGAAGCTGGAAACTGGTGAATGGATGGG
>JBBPBX010023753.1:0-40273 GCA_038048925.1 Garcialebias charrua | reverse complement strand
AAGTCAAAGTCAAGTCAAAGTCAACTTTATTGTCAGATCTGCAATATGTACTGTACAGGACATACACAGGACCGAAATTGCGTTTCTCTCAGTCCCTCGGTGCAACAGTAAACATCTAAACATTGAAACACTGAAACATATAATAATAGACATAAGCATAAAATAGTAAAACTAACACTGTCCTGAGTTTTTTGCATAGTGGTATAAGAGTATGAAAATTTACACCAACTCTAA
Organism: Garcialebias charrua; assembly: GCA_038048925.1. Classification (NCBI taxonomy): domain Eukaryota; kingdom Metazoa; phylum Chordata; class Actinopteri; order Cyprinodontiformes; family Rivulidae; genus Garcialebias; species Garcialebias charrua. Next base: position 40,039 of record JBBPBX010023753.1, on the reverse strand, counting down.
AACTAAAACATTAAACATTTAATGAACATAATATTGTCCTGAGTTTTTGCATACTAGTATAAAAAAAGAGTATAAAAAGTATAACTAAAATAAACTAAAGGTTTCTAGCATTGACATTTGCAAAGTGGCAAAGCAGCGTATGAGTCAATGTACACAGTATATGTATGAGGTAGTAGTTGATGTTGTTGTAGAGGCAAAAAGTGGCATATGCAGTAAGGCACATTGGGCATCCCTAAATAAGACCGTTCAGAGCACACTGTATATGTACCAGCAGTGGTGTAGATATTAGAGTAGTGTAAATAAATGTAAACAGTAGTAATTACATGTAAGCAGTAGTAATAAAAGTAAACAGTATTAATAAATGTAAACAGAGAATGTAAACAGTATTATGATTATAGGCAGTGATGTAATATATGTATATATATATGTATATATATATATATGTATATATATATATATATATATATATATATATATATGTATATGTATATATATCTGTATATACATATGGTATTTCTGTTTTTATTTGTCAGTTTTGGTCCTCCAATAAATGTCAACACTTCTGCTTGTCTTGGACAAATGTTTTCTATTACACTTGATTTAAGGCTGGTCTCATCTGTATTTGATAGAGAAAGATAAAAACAAATGTTTCATATTTGAAATGGAAGCGTATTTGTTGTAATTATTTTTAGGAAAATGGTGAACTTGGCATTCTTAGTGGAGACAGGGAACAATATTTGGAAATGTTAGTTTACTTAAATTGCTATTTTAAGTTCAATTGCTGCCTTAAAATCTTGAGTTAAATGAACTCAAAAAGGGAATTGGTATGTCAGTTTAACTTTAACATGAGAGTTGAAAGTATATACCGGGTATACAGTAATTGTTTGTTACTTTAACAAATGAAAACAAGTTTTTATGAATGGATAATGTAACTTTGCAAGTTGTTTAAACTCAGAGTATGAAGTTCATACAACAAGTACCGGTAAACATTAATTAAACAAGGGTATAACTTAGTTATTTGAGTTCAAATAGAAAATGATTGTAATTTTAATAGACAAGAGTACCGTACTCAATTTTTGGAGAATGAATAACGTTCTATAGTTAGTCATTTCAACTTATGGTATCATATTTAAACAATGATTTATCATAAATTCCGCTACTTTTCTAGCTTGCCATCCTAAGTTGAAAAAAAAAACATTATTTGAAGTTGCATTAACTTGTTTTTAAGGCAGCTTTTGAACTCAAGTTTTTAAGTTTAACCACCCTATTTATTTTAATAGTGTAGTCATTTCAAGTTTGTTCTACTTGATGTATTTAAACATTATCAGCTGCTTCAGATTTTTTGTAAGTTTTGTTTCATGTGCTTTGATTATTACAAAGTCAACAGTTCTGAGTACATGTATTTTGTACTTAGATCAAGGGCAACAAACTAATAAAAATTGATTTTTGTTACCTTTAAAAATGTCTCATCTTGTACTTAAATTTTTGAGTTCTGTTAACTAACTTTCCTGGGTTAAAAAGTGAAAACTTTAAAGTCTTGATAAATGAAAAAAGGGGCTTCGTTTTGTCCTGGTATAGAGTAGGGAGAACAGTACAGCATAGTTTGTGGATAACAGACGAGATGAAGTACCTAGAGAACCCATGCATGTACACGGAGAACATGCAAACACATGCAGAAAGACCCCTGGCTGGGATTTTAACACCTGCAACAGTACTACCAACTGCGCCATTGTGCAGCCTCAAAACTGTAAATTTACTCAGAACCCAATTTTAGGTATTTTGCAGCTTCACAATAAATTATTTTCATGTGTTCAATGTTAAACTGGTTAGATGTATGGAGTCTTTTTGGAGCTGGTATACAAGTTTTTAGCTACTTCTCTCAATTCATGATAATAAAGGTTCTGGACCAAATTAGTCCACCTCCGATATGAGTAACATAAACGGATCCGGGTCGGATGAAGCATTCCATGAACGGGTCCAAGACGGATCCGGGCCGGATGTACCCAAAAACCCTCTTTAATGAGTGGATCCGGATAGGGTCCGGGCCATATCCGATCTGGATCTGTGATCCGGATCCGAATCGGATCTGATCGGGTGTGCAAGTGGACTCCGATCCGGATCCGTTTTAAGCATCCGTTTCGGATCCTACGGTAGATCCGGAACGGATCCGGTCCGGAATCCGTTTGCTATCAGGGGTATTACCTGTACTTGAGTAATTAGAATACAACAAATATGTTAAAATGTAATTATAATAAGAAATAAGAGTAGCTGTAGGGCTAGCATAGAACTACAGTATACTGTATTGTACATTAAAACTCCTCCAACTAACCAGATAATTAACCTAACACATTTCAACATATCAGGGGTCCAGTTAAACTTTATTTTGTTTGTTTTTCAGATGATGAGTCCAGCTTTGAAGAGACAACTGGCAGCAGCACACAACAGACAGTGATGGTGGCAGGTGGTGGTGGCAGCAGGTGATGGTGGCAGGTGATGGTGGCAGGTGATGGTGGCAGGTGATGGTGGCAGGTGGCAGAAGATGCAAGAGTCCCATGTCTTCTACTGAGAAATCCCAAGAAGTTCACACATGAGCTTTAGAACAACTCAAAACTGATTTGAAAATGTTTCAATTCTCCACAACCATGTTTCTTTGTCCCCTGACAGATCTGTAAATGTATTTTTTACACAGACATTAGGATTGATAGTTTATGGTACAATTAAGATGTCCTAACTTAATACAGTCAGGTGGTTTAATAAGGACTCTGAGTTTCTGCATGACTCACAGGATAAAAACACATTTGCTGCTCTATCAGGATACAGAAACATACATTTTGGAAGTAAAATCGATTATTTTGTCACCAACTTTGTTGTCCGAAATCACATGCATACATTGAAATTGTGAAAGTATGTGATGAGTTGATAAAGAAGTTACTGAATTACAGGTTACTGTAGTTTTTAAATGACCAAAGAATGTTTTTTGTTGTTGTTATCATTACAAGATTTGATCTGTGCACGTCGTCTGTTTTGCACAAACTTTTTGAATGTTTAATTTTTACGTTTTTCTGATATACCTCAAATTGCACTAAGAATGAAACTTGTTCCAAACAAGCAATATCAATTGTTTACAAGAATTTGTTAAAATGTTTGGTCCATTAAAGAGCTCAGATGTTCACTAGTATTATTTGCAGTTTTTTATTGTGATAACAATTTTATACAAATGTTAACTGCATGTGAACACAAATACATGACAAGTATTTTTTATATATATTTATATTTAGAAGAACTCTCTACTGTGACTTCAGCAACCTGAAGGTCATCGCTACCTCCACCTGACAGTGCCACAGTAAACATTAAATGACTTGAGGAGTCAGACGAGGAGAGTTTGGGTATCCTTTGACAAGCCAGTCCAACAGCGGGTATGCAGGGTCACCTGAAGAGACGGACGTCCTTCAATGTTCCTCACAGACTGCAAAAAAAGGACATGCCAATATTTAGTGTTCAACTTTTTATTTGTTTAATTAAAGATAAGGTTCAAACAAATTTTATAAAAAAAAAAACTTTACAGCTAAGTATGTCTACTGATTACTTAGCTGTAATGGTTTAATACTAAATACAATATAGTAAATTTTAGCCTTACATTTTGGCAACATTTAACTCTATTTGTTTAAAGACATGGTTCAAACAAACATTTTTTTAAATAAAACTTTACAGCTAAGCATCTCTACTTTGAGATACTTCTTAGCTGTAATCGTTGTAGTAAACTTAAATACAATATAGTAAATATTAGCCTTACTTTTGTCAACAGATGAGCCCTTTGATAGAGGTCTGAGTGGCGCAGGACATTGGCATCATGGCAGAGCACTGCCTGGCATCGTGACACTGATGCTCCAGAAACAGGAAAACAGAGGAAGAATAGTAATTAATAACAAATACAGACAGCATCACGCAAAAACAGGTAGAAAAGGAAAGGGCAAAAAAGTTTATTAGCATACAGCGTTTTTATTATCTTACCAACAGTTGTTGTCCACGACAGCTTGGAGGACAGAGGACGTCCAGCGCTCTCATCCTGTGACTAAAAAAACTAAAAGCACGTGCTGCTTCATCTGTAGCTCAATCAGGGAGTGCAGTAAAAACTCAGTCGCCGTCATTACAATCTGGCGCGGGTCCATTGTTGGCATGTTTACTTTCGTCCCGGAAGCAACTTCTTCTTCAGTGGTTTTAACGGAAGTAACTTCTTCTTCGGTGTTTTTTTAAGGGAGAGTGTACCACTCTGCGCATGTCAGAACATCGGATCAGAATAAAAGCCTGCTGCATGTAAACGCTCGTCATGAACGGATTGTGCCCATGTAAACAGTGCTATCTAATTATGCAATCAGAACACATTTCAATCCGGTCACAGAATTTTGCCCATGTAAACATAGCTAGTTACAAAATTTGCAGAGCATGTGGGAGAGAACACAGCCGCACAGGGGAATGTCCCGCAAAAGGACGCCAGTGCAATAAATGCAAGAAATTTAATCATTTCGCCAACATGTGCAGGACGGTAGCACCACAGCGTCCACAACGTTTTAAACCCAGAAAAGTGCATCATGCCACAAACAGCCACGAACAACCACAAGAGAAGCTGTTTATCGACACAATCACTAAAAAGAATGAAAACACTGACAAAGAACAAGCCTATGCAGAGTTGGAAATAGGAAAAAAGAGACAAAAACTCAGCTTCAAAGTAGACACTGGGGCACAAGCAAACATAATACCAGCAGGAACATTTCATCAAATGTTTGGTAATATGCCATTAAACCCCATGGCTAGTCAACTCACAGCATATGGAGGTCAAACACTAAAAACGGAGGGTTCGTGCAGATTATCGTGCAGCTACAAAAACACGTCTGGCTGGAATTCAACATAGTCTGTGCCAACGCACCTCCTGTTCTGGGCATGAGAGCATGTTTGGACTTAAACATAGTCAAACTAATACACACTGTTGGTGTGCAGCTCAAAGAAAACACAGACATTCATGAGAAATTTGCTGACGTATTTCAAGGGATTGGTCTGTTTCCAGGAGAATGTCAGATCCGTCTGAAGCCATCAGCATCCCCTGTGGTATGCCCACCTCGCCGCATACCTTTTGCCCTCCGTGACCGCCTAAAAGCTGAATTGGACGAAATGGAGAAAAATAACATCATACAGAGAGCCACAGAACCAACTGAATGGGTGAACGCTCTCGTCGTCGTAGAAAAGCCTAAGACAAACAAGCTGAGAGTTTGTCTAGATCCACGTCCACTAAACAAAGCTATCCAGAGACCACACTACCAACTTTGGAGGATGTAACACCAAAGCTGGCTGGAGCAAAGTATTTCAACGTGTTAGACGCCAGGTCAGGATACTGGACAATTAAACTCAATGAGGAATCGTCGATGTTGACCACTTTCAACACAATTTATGGCAGATATCGTTTCAAAAGATTGCCATTTGGGATCATCTCAGCTCAAGATGAGTTCCAAAGAAGAGTAGATGAAGCCTACGAGGGACTGCCAGGTGTGGCTACCATTGTGGATAACATTTTAGTGTACGGAAGCACTAAACAAGAGCACGACTCAAACCTACGTTCAGTTTTGGAGAGGACAAATGGGTATAAAACTGAACAAAGACAAAAGCGTAATTTGTGTACCCAAAGTTAACTATTTTGGACACACATTGACCTGTGATGATATTCGACCAGACCCTAACAAAATTGAGGCCATCAGAGATATGCCACTGCCTCAAAACAAGTCTGAACTAGAAACCATACAGGGCATGGTCACTTACCTCGCAAAGTTTGCACCACGACTGTCAGAAGTGACTGTTCCGCTCCGAGAACTCCTGAAAGAAAAGAATGAGTTCGTATGGGACACAAACCAAGAAGCTGCTTTCAAATGTGTGAAAGATCTACTCACAACAGAACCAGGTCCAGTACTCACCTACTTTGACCACAAAAAGAAAGTGAAACTGCAAGTAGATGCTTCAAAGATGCAGAAAAAGAGCGACCTGCATCATGAAAGACCTCACTCATCCAGCACACTCACTCTTTGCCCCACTCCCCTCAGGACGGAGGTTGAGGAGCATCAAGTGTAGAACCACTAGACTGAGGAACAGCTTCTACCCTGAGGCTGTTAGACTCATGAATAAATAAAAAATAAAAAAAATAAAAAATAAACACTGCAAAATATCACATCATACTGATGCTGATCTGTTTTCTTGTTGCTGTGTTCATCTGTGACCATCTGCTCATACAAACTCATGTTCGTGCTGCTGTTTATTCCCACTATATTAAGCTTAGTGTATTACTAGTTGATGTTTTTCTTAGTTAGTTCTAGATGTTATTACTGTTTTTCTCTTGCATTTGTTGTTGGATGTAACTGGGACCCCGTGTACATAATCTCGTTTTAATCACATGTACCACATGCGGTGCAAATGACAATAAAGACTCTCTGACTCTGACTCTCTGACTCTGACTCAAAGTATGGATTAGGTGCCGTATTGCTACAAGATGAAAAGCCAGTAGCCTACGCATCTAAAACCCTCAACGAGACTGAAGTAAATTATGCACAAATTGAAAAAGAACTCTTTGCAGTACTCTTTGGCTGTAAACGATTCCACCAATACCTGTATGGACGTCAGGTGATCGTTGAATCAGACCACAAACCATTGGAGTCAATTATGCAAAAACCACTCGCAGCTGCACCTCCACGACTTCAACGAATGATTCTACAGCTACAGAGGTACGACATCATCATCGTACACAAACCAGGCAAGCATATTCCCATCGCAGACACTATCCAGAAAACCTACTGCACACCACGATCCTTCATTAAGCGAAGGTATGGACTTCCACTGTGATGGACAAAGCACCTGTAAGCGACCGCAAAATGATGGAAATCAGAGATGCTACAGCAAGAGATGAACAACTCATACTCTTAAAGCGAATCATCCAGTTGGGTTGGCCAGAATCAGCCAAGAAATGCCCACAAGCTCTTTCAGAATATTGTAACATTAGGCATGAGCTCTCGGAGGCAAATGGTATTCTTCTGAAAGGAGAAAAAAATTGTCATTCCATATACGTTGAGAACTGAAATGTTGTCACGTATAAACGCCGGACATTTAGGAATGGACAAATGTAAACAGAGAGCTAGAGATATATTGTTTTGGCCAGGTATGGGAAAGCAAATAGAAACACTAGTTGGGTCATGCAGCACCTGTCTAGAACACAGAAGCTCACTTCCAAAAGAACCAATGGTATCTCACCCAATACCAGACCAACCTTGGCAAGTTTTAGCGACAGACCTGTTCACATGGAACAACAATGACTACATCGTCACCGTGGACTACTACAACAGGTATTTTGATGTGGAGAAAATCCCCAACTTCACATCATCAGTGGTTATTCGAAAACTAAAAGCCACCTTCGCCAGATTTGGAATTCCACAGACTGTAGTAAGTGACAATGGACCCTGTTACAGCTCACAAGAATTCAGAAATTTTGCCAAAGCATGGGACTTTGTACACATAACAAGTAGCCCCATGTACCCGCAGAGCAATGGTTTGGCAGAAAGAACTGTGAGAACTGTCAAAGCCCTCATGGAGAAAGCACACATGCAGGGAACAGACCACTACCTCAGCCTGTTAGAATACAGGAAGACTCCGGTTGATGGATTCAAGTCCCCAGCACAACTGTTAATGAGCAGATGGTATGGTATGGTATGGTATAGGAGACTTCGCTCAATCCTACCATCCACCAAAAAACAACTACAACCTGAATTGACTCGCCAGAGCGACATTCGCCGCTGAAGACAGCTATGTCAAAAAGCGACAAAAGTTGTACTATGACAGAACTGCTCAACTGCTACCAACACTGTCATCAGGAACTGCTGTTCGTTTCCAATTGCCAAATATTACCTGGAAGCCAGCGACTGTCATTGGACGAGCAGAGACTAACCGCTCGTACCACATCAGGACGGAAGATGGTTCTACGATCAGAAGGAACAGACGACATCTGATTCCAACTTCTGAAGTTAACACACCCGATTGTCCAACACCAGAACCACCAGACATTGCTCAACAAACAAGCATGGACATTGAGGAAAGTTCAGAGTCCGCACCTCTGACACAGACACGATCAGGTCGAATAGTGAGACCCAGAAACATTTTGAACCTGTGAAAGAAAGAAAAAAAGCTTGTAAAATGAATGTTCAAATTTTGCATTTATAGCATGTGTTGTGTTAGATACAGTGTGCAGACAGTTTGTATTGTTTATAGATATACATTGATATAAGAGGTTCTGATTATTATATGTTATATAATAACAGTTAGTTAAAAAAAGGGAGATGTAACATCCTGTCACGTACTTATACGTGTTGACGTAATAACGTACGTGATAACGTATTTAACGTAACGTGAAGACGTTGCAGTGTTGTACCCACACGGTGAATGGCGGATATGTTACATTAAAGGCTCGCAGTGACTCAAGACCGAATATTCTACCATCCTTCAATCCTGTCAGTATATCGTGCACATAATAGATAGCTGAAATGAGTTTTCTCCGCAGGGTGTCTGGACTCTCCCTTAGAGATAGGGTGAGAAGCTCAGTCATCCGGGAGGGACTCGGAGTAGAGCCGCTGCTTCTCCACATCGAGAGGAGCCAGTTGAGGTGGCTCGGGCATCTGGTTAGGATGCCTCCTGGACGCCTCCCTGGTGAGGTGTTCCGGGCATGTCCCACCGGGAGGAGACCCAGAGGAAGACCCAGGACACGCTGGAGGGACTATGTTTCTCGGCTGGCCTGGGAACGCCTTGGGATTCCCCCAGAGGAGCTGCTCCAAGTGGCTGGGGAGAGGGAAGTCTGGGCCTCCCTACTTAGGCTACTACCCCCGCGACCCGACCCCGGATAAGCGGACGAAAATGGATGGATGGATGGATGGATAATAGATAGCGACAGCAGAGCTGATCTATTACAATGTGCTGCTAGGCGCTGAAAAACCTCACGGAGGTGGGACATGTGCTGTTCAGCCGAGCTGTTAGCCACAAGGATGTCGTCCAAGTACACAAACACGAAGGACAATCCCCTTAAAACTGAATCCATCAACCACTGGAACGTTTGGGCTGCACCTTTAAGACCGAACGGCATGCACAAAAACTCGAAAAGGCCGAACGGAGTGATCACAACAGTCTTAGGAACATCCTCCACATGCACGGGAACCTGGTGGGAACCTCGCACTAAATCTACCTTAGAAAAAATGGATGTCCCAGCCAGGTGAACTGAAAAATCCTGGATGTGGGGGATGGGGTAACGGTCATTTTCCGTGATGTTATTAAGGCGGCGGAAATCCCCACAAGGTCACCATTGTCCGTCTGACTTGGGCACCATGTGCAAGGGGGAGGCCCACGGACTGTTGGAACGTTGCACAATGCCTAAACGTTCCATGTCAGCAAACTCATGCTGCGCGATTGCTTGCTTAGTGGTATCGAGGTGGCGTGCACGCGCGAAAACCGGAGGACCCGTTGTGGGGATATAATGTTTGATCCCGTGTTTTGTTTCTGTGTTGGAAAAACTAGGGACAGTCAGCGAGGGGAACTCTGACAATAAACGCTGAAATACGTTTCCTGAAGCTAAAAAGTTAGCATGCATTAAAGGCCCAGCTCCTCGTGTAGCACAAGGTAGTGATGAAAAAGACAAACTCAATAAAACGTCTGTTAGCAACATCAACAAGGAGCCCATGAGCACAAAGAAAATCAGTACCTAAAATAGGAACTGAGCTCGCAACTAAAACAAAGTTCCACTGGAAGTCCCGGTCATGGAAACAAACAGTCACCAACCTTTCACCAAATGTCTTGATGGGAAATCCATTAGCCGCTGCCCTCAGCCTTCTGCCAACCTGTCGGAGCCAGTCGGGGGAACGAGGCTCTTCTGTGAACCAGAATCCACCAGAAACCGCCTCCCCGACCGCGACTCTTCTATGAAAAGCAGCCTTTCCTTGTCGCCAACGGCCGCGGCTGCTACCGAGTGCTGGCAGTGTTGTTTCCCAGCGGCTTGAAGTTGCACGGCGGGATGCATCGTCGTGCTTTGGCGCCAAAGCGCTGGTGGTAGAAACAAAGGGCGGCTCCTTTACGCTTGCAGAAAGCGATCCCTGCCACCACCGATGGCTCATCCGGCTCTGAGGGCGTTGCTTGAAGCTCGGAAGGTGCTGCCGGACATCCGGGAACCACCGCCTGGACTGCGAAGGTCCTCGTAGCTAGGAGGATGCGGTCGGCTTCCTCCACCAGCGAGCTGTAGTCCTTCTGCTTCAGCAGCGGGGAGTTGGCCAGCACAGTGCTCACTGGAGCCGGGAGCTGCCGGAGGAAGAGGTGGATGAAAAGGAACCCACCATCGTCTGATCCCAGCAGGGACAACATGCTCTCCATCAGCTCAAGAGCTGTGCCATCACCCAAGCCGGAGAGAGAAAGGAGTTTTTCGGCGCGCTCTGCGTCGGAGCGCCGTAGTAGCAGCTAGAGCGCGGCGTACTTTCCGTGTGCCGGAGGGTCCCGGAGCAGGGTCATTGCTCGCCGGGTGAACAGCGGATCCAGCGAGGCGACCACATAGTGGTATTTAGTGTCGTCTGATGAAATCCCACGAAGAGCAAATTGTGCTTCAATGTGGACGAACCATGAAGGAGGATCATGCAGCCAGAAGTCCGGGATTTTAATGGCCACCAAAAAAGAAAGCGGGGCAGCCGGTGGAGGTTCCACAGCAGTAGACATCTGAGAAGAGCTGGCGTCATCTTCAGCTCTCGACATGTTCGGTTCGCGGGGTCACCAATGTGGAGGAGTAGAAAAGACGACACAGAAACTGGATGCAGAACTTCACTTTACTCAACTCCAACTACTCTGCGCGGTAAGCGCCAAAACCACACCTTACACATAAACCTTTTCAAAATAAAACATCCTGTCCTCTGGGTGTGAGTAGAGTCCCCTAGTGGTCCGCCACAGTATATACAAACATTAACAGGTTCAGATGTCGTCACACTGATGAAACATTTTAGGCTTTTCTGTGTTCATTCAAATCCAGACAACAGTGTAATTTGCTTGTTTTCTGATGTCTTTAATGTGAACCAGGTGTTAGGGACAGAGGTTGGTTTGATTTTAACAATCAAATCATCTTTAGTCTCACAAAGAGGCCAAACTGGATTTCCAAATATCTTTTCAACTGAACGTGGAAAACAAAAACAAAACATAAATTTGATTAAACTTTTTAGTTTACACACATTTTGATCAATAATATCACTCACCCATTTTTGCGTAATGGGATGATTCAAATAGAGATGCTGATCTTACAGCTTTTTATTCATTGCAGTCCTCGGTAGCTGAAGGGACAGGTATGACTGAAATATTTTGTTTGAGGAGCAACGGGCAATGCTCCCATGTGTTTTGTTCCACCATTACAAAGTTTGCAAGAGAAAGTGACCAGTGACCAGATAGGTCACTGGTCATGGTGATATGGTGACAGTAGGTCCCATGATTGACAAGATGATTTGCATTATGAGCCATAGGAATAAGGTGGATAAATCTTATCCAAGAAGTTCAATATATCATTTGACATTTTTTTAATTAAAAAAACATAATACATATCTCATAATTCAAAGCTTAACTTACATTGCTGCAATGTAAATAGTGTCCCCAAAGAGGCTTTATGAGAAAAAAAAAAACAATGATGATAAACTTTGCATCAAGTTATGAAAGTCAAATTGATAAAATATGACAATACTGTATAAGGATAGTGTTGACAGAAAATGAACCCAATGCACCTGATGTTTAAAAAAAAAACAGTATGTCACTGTTTAAGTAAAATAACCGACTGATGTAAAGTTTCATGTACTGTAGATTAATGAACAATAGGTTTATGGAAAAATACATTTAATGAGGGTTTTGCTAAACCTGTCTGTACAATTTATTTTTTGAGACCTATCATGTTATGTTTTGTAATACATACAGGATACAGGACTTAAATTCTGTAAAGCGTCAAAACAAGCAAGAGTTCAAAGATGATTATTTGAATCCTCATGAAAATATTTTCAAAAATTACTCCCATGTGGGGCATGCTCAATGAAAAGAAGCACATTTCAAGTACTGGTAGTTATTTGGCCCACGTGAAGCTGTCTTCAAATGCCTGCTTGCAACAGGCTCCTCACTGAGAGTCTTTGCTGGATGACCCCACGATGCCATGCTGTCGCAAAAGATTTCTTAGAATCTGATTCTTGGATTTCCAGTCTTCAACCTGAGCAAAAAGACACAAGAGGAAATACAGCAAACTTAAGACATCAAATTTTTGTTTTGCTCATCGTGCACATCCACATAGATAACGTATTTACAGGTAGAGCTTTCTTGAAACAATACAGAGCTGTTTATATATTTTTTGAAGAGGTAACAGGGTCTTCTGGATGATTCCAGTTATCAAACTGATCCAAGCATTAATCAAATCCCAAAAGTGAACCCACACCTTTCAAAGACGGGAAATAAGAAATCTGCAGATTGTTGTATTTGTCCATAAAAGGAAGTTAGAGCGAAATGGGCTGAGCCAAAAATTGTGTCTCATAATTATTTGTTCTCTAAAGATTAAACTATCAAAAAATGAATTATGAAGGCAGGAGTCTGCAAAGATTTTTCTCTTTAGTACCCGTAGCTTTGATCAAACATTGGAATTTAGTACAAACCGGATTCCAAAAAAGTTGGGACACTAAACATCCATTCATCCATCCATTCATTGTCTTCCGCTTATCCGGGGTCGGGTCGTGGGGGTAGCAGCCTAAGTAAGGAGGCCCAGACTTCCCTCTCCCCAGCCACTTGGAGCAGCTCCTCCGGGGGAATCCCAAGGCATTCCCAGGCCAGCCGAGAAACATAGTCCCTCCAGCGTGTCCTGGGTCTTCCTCTGGGTCTCCTCCCGGTGGGACATGCCCGGAACACCTCACCAGGGAGGCGTCCAGGAGGCATCCTAACCAGATGCCCGAGCCACCTCAACTGGCTCCTCTCGATGTGGAGAAGCAGCGGCTCTACTCTGAGTCCCTCCCGGATGACCGAGCTTCTCACCCTATCTCTAAGGGAGAGTCCAGACACCCTGCGGAGAAAACTCATTTCAGCCGCTTGTATCCGAGATCTCGTTCTTTCGGTCACAACCCAAAGCTCATGACCATAGATGAGGGTGGGAACGTAGATCGATCGGTAAATTGAGAGCTTTGCCTTTTGACTCAGCTCTCTCTTCACCACGACAGACCGGTACAGCGCCCGCTTCACTGCGGATGCTGCACCTATCCGCCTATCGATCTCACGCTCCAGTTTTCCCTCATTCGTGAACAAGACCCCGAGATACTTAAACTCCTCCACTTGGGGCAGGACCTCCTCCCCGACCCGGAGAGGGCACGCTACCCTTTTCCGGCTCAAGACCATGGCCTCAGATTTGGAGGAACTGATCCTCATCCCGGCCGCATCACACTCGGCTGCAAACCGCTCCAGTGAAAGCTGTAGATCACGACCTGATGAAGCCAATAGGACCACATCATCTGCAAAAAACAGAGAAGTGATTCTAAGGCCACCAAAACGGATCCCTCAACACCTTGGCTGCGCCTAGAAATTCTGTCCATAAAAGTTATGAACAGAATCGGTGACAAAGGGCAACCTTGGCGGAGTCCAACTCTCACTGGAAACGAGCCTGACTTACTGCCGGCAATGTGGACCAAGCTCTGACACCGGTCGTACAGGGACCTAACAGCCCGTATCAATGGGCCTGGTACCCCATACTCCCGGAGTACCCCCCACAGAACCCCCGAGGGACGCGGTCGAATGCCTTTTCCAAGTTCACGAAGCACATGTAAACTGGTTGGGCAAACTCCCACGCACCCTCCAGGACCCTGCTGAGGGTGTAGAGCTGGTCCAGTGTTCCACGACCAGGATGAAAACCACACTGCTCCTCCTGAATCCGAGGTTCGACTATCCGACGGACCCTCCTCTCCAGAACCCCTGAATAGACCTTACCTGGGAGGCTTAAGAGTGTGATCCCCCTATAGTTAGAACACATCCTGCGGTCCCCTTTTTTGAATAGGGGAACCACCACCCCAGTCTGCCAATCCAAGGGAACTGTCCCCAATGTCCACGCGATATTGCAGAGTCGCGTAAGCCAACACAACCCCATAACATCTAGAGCCCTAAGGAACTTCGGGCGAATCTCATCCACCCCTGGAGCCCTGCCACCGCAGAGCTTTTTAACCACCTCGGTGACCTCAGCACTAGAGATTGGAGAGCCCGAACCAAAGTCCCCAGGCTCTGCTTCCTCAGTGGAAGACGTGCCAGTAGGATTGAGGAGGTCTTCAAAGTATTCCGCCCACCGATATACAACATCCCAAGTTGAGGTCAACAGCACACCACCCCCACTATAAATGGTGTTGGTCGTGTACTGCTTCCCCCCCCCTGAGACGCCGGATGGTGGACCAGAATCACCTCGAAGCCGTACGGAAGTCATTCTCCATGGCCTCTCCCAACTCCTCCCATGCCCGAGTTTTTGCCTCAGCAACCACCCGAGCCACATGCCGTTTGGACTGCCGGTACCTATCAGCTGCTTCCGGGGTCCCATAGGCCAAAAAGAACCAATAGGACTCCTTCTTCAGCCTGACAGCATCCCTCACCGTCGGTGTCCACCACCGGGTTAGAGGGTTGCCACCACGACAGGCACCAGCAACCTTGCGGCCACAGCTCCGATAAGCTGCCTCGACAATAGAGGCGCGGAACATGGCCCACTCGGACTCAATGTCCCCCGACTCCCTCGGAACGTGTTCCGAGGGACACTAAACAAATTGTGAATAAAAACTGAATGCAATGATGTGGAGATGGCAAATGTCAATATTTTATTCGTAATAGAACATAGATGACAGATCAAAAGTTTAATCTGAGTAAATGTAACATTTTAAAGGAAAAATATGTTGATTCAAAATTTCACAGTGTCAACAAATCCCAAAAAAGTTGGGACAAGTAGCAATAAGTGGCTGGAAAAAGGAAATTGAGCATATAACGAACAGCTGGAAGACCAATTAACACTAATTAGGTCAATTGACAACATGATTGGGTATAAAAAGATTTTCTCAGAGTGTCAGTGTCTTTCAGAAGCCAAGATGGTAAGAGGATCACCAATTCCACCATTGTTGCGCAGAAAGATTGTGCAGCAATACCAGAATGGTGTTACCCAGCATAAAATAGCAAAGACTTTTAAGTTATCATCATCAACCGTGCATAATCTCATCAAAATATTCCGATAATCTGGAACAATCGCTGTGCGTAAGGGTCAAGGCTGTAAAACTCTACTGGATGCTCGTGATCTCCGGGCCCTTAAACGTCACTGCACCTCAAACAGGAATGCCACTGTCAAGGAAATAACAGAATGGGCTCAGGAATACTTCCAGAAAGCATTGTCAGTGAACACAATCCACCGTGCCATCCGCCGTTGCCAGCTGAAACTCTACAGTGCAAAGAGGAAGCCATTTCTAAGCAAGCTCCACAAGCTCAAATGTTTGCACTGGGCCAGTGGTCATTTAAAATGGAGTGTGGCAAAATGGAAGACTGTTCTGTGTCAGATGAGTCACAATTTGAAGTTCTTTATGGAACACTGGGACACCATGTCATCCGGACAAGAGAGGGCAAGGATAGCCCAAGTTGTTATCAACGCTCCGTTCAGAAGGTAAATACATAATTCAAATCTATAACTCTATCAAATGTACAGTCGGACAAGAATGTACATATCAACATGACAATATACGAATATACAGAATCTAAGATATACAGTATAATGTTGAAGATGTAATTGATAGATTTCTTTCCAGTTATAAAAGACTGTAAATATTACAATGAAGATCAGTTTAACAATATTAATGTAACAAATGGATCTCTCTGTATTATTCATTTTAACTGCAGAAGTATAAATGCAAATATATCTAACATTATGGATTACTTAGATCAACTAAATAGAACTTTTGATATTATAGAACTATCCAAAACTTGGCTAAATGATGTAAATAATAGTATTAATTTCGATGGTTATGAATTACATTACATGAACAGAATAAGTGGCAGGGGTGGTGGTGTTGCTCTACTTGTCAAGAATGAAATAAAATGTAAATTGATTAGTGAAATGTCCATATTTGTTGATAACACTATGGAAATGGTAACAATAGAAATAATAAGTAAGACCGGTAAAAACATCATATTAAGTTGTGCATACAGATCACCTAGCTCAAAGGTAGAAATATTTATTGACAATATTAGCGAGTTATTGGAAAGGAACATTAATAAGATTTTTTTTATGTGGAGACTTTAACATTGTTTTAGGAAATATAACGAAAGCTAATAATGTCAGCACATTCATTAATTTTATGTATAGTTTAAACCTGGACAGTCTGCTGCTGAACACCTCAATGTGTAACTGGCTGCTAGACTTCCTGACCGGAAGACCACAGACAGTACGGATCGGGAGTAACACATCTAGCACCATCACATTGAACACAGGGGCCCCACAAGGATGTGTGCTGAGCCCCCTTCTATTCACCCTGCTAACACACGACTGCACACCATCGTACAGCTCCAACCACTTCATCAAGTTTGCGGACGACACAACAGTGGTAGGTCTCATCAGCAACAACGATGAGACGGACTACAGGAACGAGGTGAGCCGCTTGGCCTTGTGGTGCGGACACAACAATCTCACTCTCAACGTGGAGAAGACAAAGGAGATTGTTGTGGACTTCAGGAAGAGGGATGCACAACATGCCCCTCTGACCATCAACAGCACCGCAGTGGAGAGAGTGGACAGCACCAAGTTCCTGGGAGTGCACGTCTCAAAGGACCTGTCCTGGAGCAGGAACACTGCAGCACTGGCCAAGAAGGCTCACCAGCGCCTCTACTTTCTCCGCAAGCTGAAAAGGGCTGGAGCTTCAACCTCCATCATGTGCACCTTCTACAGGGGTGCCATAGAAAGTGTCCTGACCAGCTGCATCACTGTGTGGTTTGGTGCATGCACTGCATCCTGCCGCAAGAGCCTCCAGCGCATCGTGAAAGCAGCTGAGAAGATCGTCGGCACCTCCTTGCCCTCACTGCAGGACTTACACAGCAAACGCCTCACTCGGAAAGCCCACCGCATGGCAGGTGATCCCACACACCCACTACACAGCCGCTTTAGACTGCTGCCATCAGGGAGGAGACTGAGGAGTCTCCAGGCTCGTACCAGCAGACTGAGAGACAGCTCTGTTCATCAGGCAGTCAGAATGCTAAACACTCTGCCTGCTCTGCCTCCCCTCCCATTTGAACTGCCTTAACACAAAAAACTTTCTCACACATTACCACTCAACACAAAGTTTTTAACACTGGACTCTGTGTCATCAAACGGGTTATTCACTAAACTCTCGGTCATGTGTTCATTCAGTTTGCACTACTTCTCATATTTGCACTAATGTTTGTATTACATTACTGCCTATAGTCATACTACTGTTTACATTCACTGTTTACATTTATTAATACTGTTTACATTTATTACTACTGCTTTACATTTATTACTACTGTTTACATTTACACTACTTTTATCTACACTACTGCAGATACATATACAGCATTCTCTGACTAGCCTTATCTAAGGATGCCAAATGTGCCTTATGTGCCTTACTTCATATGCCACTTTGCCTCTATACCAACATCAACTACCTCATACATATACTGTGTACATCAACTTATATGCTGCTGTGCCACTCTTTGCAAATGTCAACGCTAGAAACTTCAGTTTATTTTATAGATTTACGTTTTTATACTTTTCATACTACTATGCAAAAACTCAGGACAGTATTACACTTTTATTATTTCATTTTATGCTTATGTTCATTGGGTGTTTGGTGTTTTAGGGGTGTTTGGTGTTTCAGTGTTGGTGTAAATTTTCATACTTTTATACTATTATGAAAAAACTCAGGACAGTGTTACACTTTTTTACTATTTTATGCTTATGTTTATTAAATGTTTTAGTGTTTAGTGTTTAGATGGTTACTGTTGCACCGAGGGACTGAGAGAAACGCAATTTCGGTCCTGTGTATGTCCTGTACATATTGCAGTTCTGACAATAAAGTTGACTTTGACTTTGACTTTGAACCTGTATCCATTAATTCCAGAGCCTACAAGAATCACAAATCATAGTGCCACTATAATAGATAATATCTTCACAAATATTAATCATGGAGATGTAATTGGTGGTATTCTTGTTACTGATCGAAGCTCTTGTGTACTCTTGTGGGACCCTCCGACCTTGGGGGGTTTGTTCCCACTTCTCGATCCCGACAAAAACAATTTTTCTCTGTTGTACATAACGATCAACTTCATCATTGCCCTGCCAGTGCTTTCCTTCTCTGGTGTGGGATCTCTGGTGCTCGACTTCCAATTGCAGGTTCAGCCTAATTTCAGCTATTTTCTTTCACAAGTCATGATGAGCCACCACTTTCCCTTTAGCACTTTCAAATCAATTTTCTTCCCAAATGGATAAATCTTCATTCAGAGCCTGTGCACAGTAATGACTGTCAGTCACTACTCGTGCTGTTTTTACTTTTCTGTGAGTTAGTTCTAGCAATTCTTCGAGTACTGCCGTAACTTCTCCAGTTTGCGCACTTCCTAGCACTCTCCCCCTCCTACGGCAGCACTTGTTCCCTTGAAATTTAAGGATAAATCCCCAGTGTGCTACCTGATCGGTTCCTTTCTTAGATCCGTCGGTGTAGAGAGTCCAGTCGTGTGTTTTTGGTTTTTCGGGCGTCTCGTTTTTCGCTTTTTTACTCACAGGTTGTGCTGGTCCTATCTCCAGATCGGGGTCTAATAAAATGTCCTCCCATCGTCCCCAGCATGAATTTGTGGCTTTGGTACTTTCTATTGTCCCCTTTCTGCGATATTTGTGCACTTGACTTTGTGTTATGACTTTGATAGGTTGGCCTTGAGCTAGATATTTCAGTGTACCCCAGTATCTAGCTAACACAGCTAGTTCTTTTTCTTCCTGGGGAAACTTTTTCTCAACTGAGGTTAACGAGTAACTCCAGAGAGTGACTAGCCCTCCATGTTCATTTTTAACCGCTAGCATAGTGTTGTCATCTTCACAGCTGACTTCAGCTACTAGTTTTGTCACTATACTTCTTGGCTCTAATCGCACAGCTTCTTTGATTTTTTCTCAGAGTTCTTCTAGATCTTTCTGATTTCCGGCTGTCCAAAGCCATGCTTGTTTGTTTTTCTTTTCATCTTGTCCTTCCTCTTTCTTCAGACAGGCATACAAGGGTTTTGCATATTTTTGGTAGTTAGGAACATGATCTCTCACATAGTTGCACAGTCCTAAGATTTTTTGTAGCTCGTTTTCGGATTCAGGGGGCTGAATTTGCTCAAGTTTTTCTCTGTAACCCTCGGAAAGTCCCAGATCGGCCGTTACTTGGAAACCTAAATAGTTTACTTGGAACTGCCCAAACTGACATTTCTTCAGATTAAGTTTCAGCCCTGCTTTTGTAACTCGTTGTAACACTTCTGCCAACCGTTCTAGGTGTTCCTCCTCTGTGTCATCCGTGATGAACACATCATCGATGTAAACTGTTGCGCCCAAGTCTTTAAGCACATCCATTACGGTTGACTGAAACACGTTTGGAGAGTTTTTGTATCCCTGTGGCAAACAATGCCAAACATAGCTCCTTCCTTGATGGGTAAAAGCTGTTTTCCCTTGTGATTGTTTAGCCAGTCTGAGAGAGAAGAATCCATTTGCCAGATCAATGTAGGATTTGTACTTTTTCACTTGTAGAGTTTTCAGAGTACCTTGAGGGTTAATTAGGCTTGCTCGGTTTGCTACCGTTCACCTATTTAGTGCTTTAAAATTAATTACTGGTCTCCATCCCCCTCCTGCGGACTCAGGTTTCTTTACCGCTTGGATGGGGCTGTTAGTAATGGGATAAGCTTATTCTCTGATAATTCCTAAAGCACTTAATTCCCTCACAATTTTGTTCATTTCTTCTACTGCTCCTGGGTTCAATGGGTACTGTCTTAAGTAAGTAAGTAAGTAATTTTTATTTATATAGCACATTTCCCAGACATGAGAGTCACAAAGTGCTTCATAGGAGGAAAAATAAAATCATAAAATTATAAAATCACAGAAATAAAATCATAAAATCATAGAGATACTATACAAAAATCACAGAGATACTATACAAAAAGGTAAAACATAACTAGCTCTAAAAACAATGTACAAAGTTAACCAAACGCCTGTCTGAAGAGATGAGTCTTAAGACTGTTTTTAAATGCAGCTGTTGACTCGGAGCAGCGTATTGTTATAGGGAGAGCGTTCCAGAGCCTCGGAGCCACCACTTCAAATGCTCTATCGCCACGAGTTCTAAAATGAGTTCTCGGAACTGTCAGCAGTAGCTTATTTGAAGACCTCAGAGTTCTAGATGGACAAAGAGGCTTCAAAAGGTCCAATAAATATTTAGGAGCCTCACCATGTAATGCTTTAAAAGTTAATAATAAAACTTTAAAATGTGACCTAAAATGAACTGGGAGCCAGTGTAGAGAGGCCAGAACCGGAGTGATATGAGCTGTTCTGGGGGTTCTAGTCAAAAGCCTGGCTGCAGCGTTTTGCACAGATTGAAGGGAAGCTATGGAGGATTTACTAATCCCCACTAAAAGGCCGTTGCAATAGTCTAGGCGAGAAGAAATAAATGCATGGACAATCATTTCTAATTCCTTTTGTGATACAATAGCACGTAGCTTAGAAATATTCCTTAAATGATAAAAACTGTTTCGAGCTAACAATTTGCAATGATTGTCCATTGACAGAGAGCTGTCAAAGAGAACACCCAGATATCTGAGGTTGTTTTTGTTCGCAAGGTTTAAGAACCCAAGATGCTTCTTAATTTCAATGATTTTATCATCCGGAGCAACGATAAGCGTTTCAGTCTTGTTAGCATTTAGCTGCAGGTGGTTGTCATTAAGCCATATCTTAATGGCTGATAGGCAGTTACTGAGTTCAGTCAATTTATAATAATAATAATAATAGTAATGAATTCAATTTATAACGCACTTTTCATTAATGAAAATCTCAAAGTGCTATTTATAGAATTCATACAGTCGAAATTTATAGAATTAAGACAGTCGAAATGAACAATACAATTGAATGTCATCAGCGTACACATGGTATGAGACGTTACTAAAGCTATTTAAGATAAAGCCTAATGGGCGTAGGTACAATAAAAAGAGGATCGGGCCCAAAACTGAACCCTGGGGCACCCCATAGGGCAGATCAGAAACGTCAGAATGAACATTGTTCATGAAAACAGTAAAAGACCTATTAGATAAATAAGAATTGAACCAATTTAAAACCGTACCAGAAATACCAAACAGGTCACATAATCTGTTAATGAGAACAGTGTGATCCACAGTATCAAATGCTGAAGTCAAGTCCAAAGCAACAAACACAGTGTAATGTCCAGTGTCAGCTGCCATCAACACATCACTAGAAACTTTTAGTAATGCAGATTCTGTGGAATGCAGTCTACGAAAACCAGACTGGAAACTGTCCAAAAGATCATTGTCCTCAATATAAAAGTTCAGTTGTTGAGCTACAACCTTCTCAAGGATTTTCGACAATAAAGGAAGTTTAGAAATGGGTCTATAATTTTCAGGCAGAGTGCAGTCCAGGTTAGGCTTTTTTAACAGAGGACAGACAACAGCAGTTTTAAAACATTGAGGTACAGATCCAGAACTAAGAGATAAATTTATCAGGCCGACTACACTGGGACCAATAAAATCAAAAACATCTTTAAAAAGAGATGATGGAAGAACATCCAGTGGACTCGATGACATTGTCATGTGTGTCAAAAGATCAGAAATGTCCTTAACGGACACTGGGTCAAAAGAGGACCATGTCGTCAAGGTCAACGGTTGAGGGTCCACATAACTGGATGTTGATGGTAAGATACCAGCTCTGATGTTAGCAACTTTGTCAATAAAAATTTTTAAAAACAAATTACAATCAGCATAATTAAAATTACTTTGAAGCGAACACATCGGAGAAACAATGTTTTTGATCGTGTCAAATAAGATTTTTGGATTTCGTCCTTTTGATTTGATGAGATTAGCAAAATAATTTGATCTTGCATTCTTAATCATCTCATTTAAGGAACAGATTAAGTCTTTTAAATGAAGCCTGTGAACCTCTAAGTCAGTACGTTTCCATAAACGTTCTGTTTTCCGACATAATCTCCTCAGTGACATGATTTCATTATTAATCCAAGGAGAGTTTGTACCACGAACAGTGCTTTGTTTCAAAGGTGCAATTAAATTCAAGAGATCAGTACAGTAAGCATTAAAACATGATACTGCTAGGTCCACATTCAATGAGTTAAAAACTAAATGTGAAGGATCAAAATGCGAAATAAAAGTTTTGGCTGTGTGCTCAGTTATTATTCTTTTTTGGATCAAGCGACTAGGAGGAGCAGGATCAGTGCTGAAGGACAAATTAAAATATAAGCAACTGTGATCACTGAAAAATATGTCCTCTACACAAACAAGATCAATGTTGAGGCCAAAGGAAAAAAGAAGATCCAAAGTATGACCTTTGCAATGTGTGGGTACATGAACATGCTGAGTAAAATGAAAAGACTCAGTAACAAAGATAAGATCAACTGCTGCTTTACAAGAATCATCATCTACATGTAAATTGAAATCACCCAAAATTATAATTTTCTCTAGCTTGATGATAGTAGACAGCAGCTCAGTAAATTCTGATAAAAACTCTCCGGCTGCGCCAGGAGGTCTGTATACCAAAATACAGTAAAATAAATTAAAAGAGCCAACTTTAATTATTTGAAGTTCAAAAGTAGAAAAAGTAGGTGGTTTTACCAGTCTGCAGGAGAAAGTGTCTTTAAACATGGTCGCTAGTCCACCTCCTCTGCGCCCTTCTCTGGGAGTTGCAAGCACCGAACAGTTTCCTGGACAGAGCTCCCGCAGGTGAACAAAATCCAAACTTTGTTGCCATGTTTCAGTTAAAAACATGAAGTGAAGAGATTCCTTTGTGAACAATTCGTTCACAGCAAATGACTTGTTACTGATGGAACGAACGTTGAGGAGGGCCATGCGCAGAGATGACAGTTTATCAACTTTCATATCCATATTCAGCGGGATGTAGATTAAATTGCGCTCATCCAAGGAGCGTTTGTGACGAATAAATCTCCGTTGGTGAGCATGTAAGCCTCTATTCATATAGAGAGATGGCGATGAGTTGCAGGTCCCGACAGACCCGGTTCCCAGTGACGTGTCCGGCTCCCAGCTGGTTGGCACGGACCGCAGACATCGAGATGAACCCCGCTCACTGGCCAAAAATCTGTGCAAACGTCTTACACGAGCCTGGACTCCGGCTCGAGATCCCCTTTTACGTTTCTTGCTTCTGGAGAATTGCAGCGGGCACTCATGTGAGCAGCAAACAAACGGAGGTGGAGGTGGATAACTCCCACCTGAGCTGCTCCAGCTGTTACAACGAACCATTAGCGATTCTTTGATCGCCAACAGCGCATCACGGTCATAGACACGTACAGCAAACGTGCTACATTTGCTGACAAAAACTAAATAAATAAAAAATAAAAACAACAGACGGCTAAAAAGAATAAGTCGGGGAGCACTGGCGAAGCCACACAAAGGCGCCATCTTGCCACACCCACCAAGAGCACAGGTGCAACTGTTCAACTGACATACACCTCCTTCAATTGTATGTACAATTGATGGGCCTAAATCTCCACAATCATTTTTAAATCTGGCCACTGAGGTTGAATCGATTATTTGTTTTAACTTCTTCTTCCCAGTCGGGGAGAAGTCGCTTTCATTTACTCTTTGTTCTGTTACTTCAGGGATATTTACAGGTTTATACCATTCTTCTGATTCATGTTTTTCATAAGTGGGCCCTATCTTTACTAACCTGGATTTAAGCATATCCAGTCGTCTGTTTAGAGCCCTGCGGCCTTTTCGTGGTTTTCTTAATTCTTTCAAATCAGTTATTGCTACTAGGTTGTATGGTCCTTTGATCCAAACAATTCCGTGCCATAATGCATAAGGCATTTTTTCTATGGTTCCATTAGCCAATTGAACCGTTAGGTGTCCTATTGTTTTTAGGTTTTTGCGGGTCATTGACACCTCTGCCCTAGAGTCTATCAGATAGGGCTCTCCGTCCACTTTGGTGTGGATTTCGTCCCCATCCCAATAAGCACCTTCTAGGGTGACCCGCGACCTATCAGCCATTATTTAGCTGGCCCCCCATCCCTTTTCTTTCGGGATTCCTGGAGGGCCTGTCTTTGTTCAGGGGTCATTCTATTATATTCTTCCATAGGCACATAGTCGCTCTTTCTCTGAGGGGCTGCGTTTCCAGGTGAGGCTTGAAACCTTCTGGGCTGTTGGTTTCTATACTGCTGTTCTGGCTGGGGCCTCTGAGACCGTTCTCCATACTGTGGTTCTGATTGTGGTCTTTGGGGCCTTTCCCTGTATTGTGGCTCTGACTGCCTTGGGGGCCCTCTATATTGTTGCTGCTGTTGTTGTTGTTGAGGGGCCCTAGGGGCCGCTTTTGGCTGTTTTGAGCTTTGTTTCGTTCGTCTCATTTTTCCTCTTTTCCTCCCAGTACTGTTGTTCTAGGTCATAAGCTTTCACGACCTGATCGATCTGGGGGACTAAGGTATCATTGGGCATTGAAATGAATTTCACTTCTCCTTTCCTTCCCTTTGTTACTATTCTTAAGGCCTTAACATAACTTTTTGGTGGGACATTTTGTTTTAGTTGATACCAGACTGATGTGAGTCGTTGGCCTTGATCCATACGCACTTTCGCCCGTTGAATTTGAGCATCCTCATCATCCATGTCCTCTAGAACCAATCTCTCAAAATGATCCTGAGCTGACTCCTCTTTGCCCACTGGGTTTGCAGTGACATTGCCCAGCCACAGCTTTCTAGCTGCGTCACACTCGGTGGAACTGATTACCATAGGCCATACATCTTTTATGTATTCTTCGGGCTTTTCTTCAAGTCTTTTTTCCCTTACTAGGTTTTTCAGCATTTTGTACTCACGATAACTATCAGCATCTGAGCTGATGGTCCGACTCCGTTCTGCCTTCTTTGGGTTTTGGAACGACGGAGGTTTGTGGTATACCTGATTATTTTCTTCCTGGCCATTTGCTTCCTCATCATCCTCTGATATCTCATCTCTCATTTTCTCGTCTGTTTCTTTGGCATACTTGTAAGCAGTCTTTCTCATTCTCCTCAGCAGCACATTCATTCATTCATTCATTCAACCTTTATTTATACAGGCTAGCCTCGTTGAGTCACGGGGACTCATTTACAAGAGGGACCTGTCTCACTCACACCAAACAACCATCCACTCTCACACTCACACCTAGGGTCAATTTAGAGTCACCAATCAGCCTAACATGCATGTTTTTTGGTCTGTGGGAGGAAACCGGAGTACCCGGAGGAAACCCACGCATGCACGGGGAGAACATGCAAACTCCACCCAGAAAGGCCCCGGACCGGGATTTGAACCGGCAACCTTCTCGCTGAGAGGCAACAGCTCTACCAGTTGTGCCACCATGCTGCCCACATCATGCGCTATTGACATGTAAGCTGTTCTAAAATTATCGGTTAGGGGTTGGTGAGCGGCCAGTGTGGGAAATGTGGGCATCATCAAAATGTTAGCCCACTCTCCCAAGGTGGCTTTTACTGTCAATCCCACCATTTCATCTAACCTGCCTGCCCACAATGGTGGAATATCACGGTTGCTTTGGCCAGCTTCAGGAACGTAGGTACTACGTCCCTGCTTCGTCTTTATGGGACCCCATCTTATGTCTCTGGCCATTTGTTCTGACGCTCTGTGTGGATCCATCAGTACTACTGCTTTCTTTTGTCCTTTTCTATGCCCAAACCTTAATGACTTTTTTGTCAGATGAGCTTGTTCCATTGAGCTCAGGCTGGCAGTATCTTCACTTTCAGAATCTATCGGTCCTAAGGTTTCATCATTTTTTTGGTTTAGGTCCTCTTGGGCATGTTCGTTTTCACTATCTTCACTTTCTATATTCAAGGGCTGTATTAACGCGATTAGTTCGTGTCTAAACTCTTCTGAAGTTTTAGCTGCATTTTTCTTCCCTTTGGCAGCTGGGCTTTTTACTTCTTTCGCTGTGGGTGAGATTTCAGGTGCTTTTGAGCCTTTGTGGGAGTTTCTCTTTGCGTTTCTCATTTTCCCTGCATCCTCTGAGGTTGTTGGTATCCCCCTATCATCTGTCTCAATGTTTGGATGTTTGTTGACAGATTGTTTTCCTTGCGGGGATATTGCGGCCAATAACCATTTCTTTCGGTCTTCCTCCAAGTGGGATGGGGTCACTATAACTATTTCTGTTAACAGGGCAGCGCTTGGCATACTGTTTGCCAAGTAAGTTACCGTATGAACAGCGACCCGTTCAGCTATTTCCCACTGGAGGTTGTGGGATTGTAACCCTTCTATAGTCATTACTACCCGTCTGAAGTTATTCGCGATCGCTTGGGCTATCCCTCTCTCGATGGCCTCTATCATTTCTTTCATATACCCCTCATTACTTTTTGCTTCTTTATAGCTTCTGATTGGGACATGTATTACAGCGTAATATAAGAGATTTCCCCCGCTCGTTAGGTGCACTTTTGGCTCTGAAACTTGTGTTTGTGCCCTTAACTGTCTTACCTCTGTCTGGTATTCTGATCCAGCTGCAGAGTTCAGGACCTTTCTGAAAATCTTGTTGTGGATTTAGTTGGTTTTTGTAAATACCAGCAGCCCATCGCCATCCAACTCAAAGGGGCTCCCTACCAAACTATATACATTAATCCCATTTTGGAGTTTTAGGACCTGAGCCTCTTCAGGCACTGGTCCGAGG
The DNA here is from genome assembly GCA_038048925.1 of Garcialebias charrua. NCBI lineage: Eukaryota > Metazoa > Chordata > Actinopteri > Cyprinodontiformes > Rivulidae > Garcialebias > Garcialebias charrua. The sequence goes on along the minus strand of JBBPBX010023753.1, from coordinate 13,071 downwards.
GGTTTTGAGAATTGGATTGTTTCTTTTTGTGGTTTGGGAGGATGTTCGCTCCTCGGTTTTGCCCTAGGGGTTAGTTCAAGTTCCCCTTTGAGGAACTCTGAGAAAGTTTGTCCCGTCCTACCTGATCCAGGAGGGAGCTCAAAGCCTGATTCAATATGTTTTGTCTTAGAGCCATGTTTCTTTGGACTCTCTTTAGGGGTTTGTGAAGAACCTGTCTGAGGATGTTTATTTTCCTGCTGCGGTTTTAACTGTCCCGTCGGGTTTGGCACATTCGCTTTTGATGCGGGTGTTGCTCTCCAGTGTTCGGCTAGTCGGTCTGCTAGGGCTCGGGCCATGAGTGTTAGTCCTTCTTTGGCTCCATTGTCTGTGTCACTGGCATCTGGCTCTTCGTTGTTTTTCTTTGCTCCATTCTTTCCGGCCAGGCCTGTAGCAGAAGACCCCTGATTCCCTTCATCTCCCGACTCACTTGTTCTTGAATCAGAATCGTATTTAGGTGTTTCTCTGTAATCTCTTAAGTTTAAGTTGGAGCTCAATCGACTGGGACCCAGGTATGAGGCCGGCTTTATTGGCGCTCCGCCTAGCCCACTAATGCCTCGCTCTTTCGGTAGTACTTTTTTCCGATCTTTTATCATTTGCCTGTACCGTCCCAGTCTAGCCAGCTCTTCTGCATACTCTTGATATCTCGAGGCCGCTCTTACTGAGACGTCCCTAATGCTCCAACCTATATCCATCTCCCCGGCCACCATTTTCACTAGGGGATCATACTCTTTTGACGGACTGATTATCATTGTTATTTCTCTCGTGGTTGATTTTTCAATCTGCCGCGCCCACCATTTTAACCAATTGTGGATTTCAGTCTTTGTTTTTATTTCTGTCGGGTTTCTCCACACCACCATTTGACTTTACGTCCGATATGGGTGCATTTAAACATGCCCCATGTTCCCAACCAGGCAGATGTTTCCATCTGTTTGCTTAAGCCCTACAGCAGGGCTTCTTTATCTGTGTTGGGGTTATTTTGTTCAAACATCTCCTGTATGATCGGATCCCAGGTTTCATAACCTCGGTCATACAGGAGGATTTCAAGGCCCAATTCTTTTTCTTTACCTTTAGACTTTGTTCCCTTAGTAGCAACAGGCTTCTTTCCTGAGTCAGATTCTCACTTGACTCTTCCGGAGAGTTTATTTCGGAGTATAGTTCTTCTTCCAGACCCAGATGCCTTCCATACTTTGTTTTCCGGTATTGCCTCAATCTGGTTATTTCGTTTTTATAATCGTCACTCATGGAAGTGGCTTTGACATTTGGGCATGTTACGTATCCGTATAAACCGGTTTCTTTGGATACCCGTTTTACTAGAGGGTCATAGTCAGCTGACGGACTGAGCATAGTGATTATAGTTCCTCGTCTGTTTTCCCCAATCTGCGTTACCCACCATTGTAGCCATGCTTTAATATCGCACCTGGTTGTTATTTTTGCTGGGTCTTTTACTACTATCATCTGGCTGGCGTATTTATCCGGTAAGCAGTAATATTCTTTGTTTGCCCTTAGGTATTTCACCAGGCTTTGTTGTAGGGTCTCTTCTTCTACGTTTGGGTTATTTTCCTTGAACCGCTGCTGAACGTCCGGGTGCCAGGTTTTAAAACCATGACCGTATGGGAGGATCAGGAGTGACAGCTCATCTGGTGTTTTCTTGACTGATTCAGGATTTGTTTGTTTGGCTCTTTCTCCCCCAAGTTCATCGTCCGTAGTTTCAGGAGATCCTGTTACAGAATCATTTTCAGGTTCCGTCCTAGGTGTTTGTTTTCTTTTTACTTTGTATGCCTTCATTCTAGTCAACTCTTCCTCATACTGTGGGAGTGTTTTGATTGCTTTTGCATCAGGAGGTACGTTAGAATGTGCTATCCCTGATGTCTTAGCCACCCTCTTTACGAGAGAGTCATACTCGGCCGAGGGACTGTGTAACATTATTATGTTTGGGCCATAATGTGCCTCAAGCTGCTGTACCCACCATTTTAGCCATTTTTTGGTGTCAGCTTTATGTGTCATCTGGCCTGGGTCTTTCATTACCACTATCTGACGGCCGTCTACTAACCCAGGACTACAGAAGATATTATTGTCTGCTATTTCCTTAACAAGGTAGGTCTCTAACGCTTCATCATCTACTTTTATGTGACCTCTTCTGTATCTCGTTTGAAGATGGGAATGCCAAGTATGGAACTCCTGGCCGTACGGAATTATTTCTATCGGAATCTCATTTTTTGGCTTACCTTCTGTGTCCGGTTCTTGTCGGTTCGGATCGTCCGTATTGGACGGATCATTCGTTGTGGTTGCTACAGCCAGCTTGGGGCTTGGTTCAGTTGGATCGTTCACTGTGGACTGGTCCCCTAGTCCTGTTGGTGCCGTTTCTTCGGCCATTTTTCATTTTTTTTGTCGTCTCGAGTTTGTCTGTTTTCAAAGCCGACTGACTTTATGTCCCTGTACCTGGGATGAAAACAGACCTGCTGCAAATCTTACTCCTGATCTGTGGTCAGCAGATCACGAATAAGCCCTTTTTACCCCGCCCACTACTATGGAATTAAGGGGCACTTAGCTGATAGCTTAGCCCAGTGTAGTGGACCTACCCAGGGTCAAACTAAGGTTTTTGAACTGTCCAGTGATGACCTTTACTGACCTCTCAGTAAAGCAAGACATTTACTACAAGATCATTCATTTAGCTGTAATCTGATAAATATAGTCACCAAAAGAGACTATTTCTATCTTTGATTTTAGGCTGATGTGATCAAAAGAATAACTTTTGTCATTTTCATGATGTGTGCTTTTAAGCTGTGTTATTCTGTAAGAGTATTACTGTGTTCACTGCTGTGTTAAAGGTGAAGTCTCGGGTCACAGAGACCGGACGGTTTTGTTTAGAAAGTCAGAAGACAGTAATCCGTTGTTTTTCATGAAAGGGCTCCAGCTTGCTGTGTCTTTTCCTAAACAAATCTCTCTCTGCTGCTGGCTGTAACCTTGGGTCTGATAAGGCAAGTGAACTCCTCTCTAAGTCTCTTTTTAAGTTCTAACGTTGCTGAAACGCTTCAGAGTTTGGAAGGAACGAGAAAGTTCCTGAAGAGTTTGCTGGGAGCTTCGAAAGAGATGTGAACCTTCCCAAAGGGCTGTGGTACGCTTGGTCAAGAGCTAACGACCTTCGTCATCCAGCTGGGACTGATAACTTGCTGTTATGAGTCCACTTCGAATGAGCGTAAGCTCAAACTTTGTTATTCCTTCCTGGAATAATTTATCTTGAGCCAAAAAACCACGATTGCCACGGCTTCTGCCGACGAAAGCGAGTATCACCGACACCGACAAGGTAAACACGCGTGGAGTCCAGCTTGGACTTGCGGGACCGACGACTCGTCAGTCTAAAGCTGATCACAGTTCTTTACCAGAACCAAGGCGGACGTCTTAAGGTAAAGGAGCAGCTGTTTGCTTGCTGGAGGTGTGATGATATCTTAGCTGGACGCGTACGGAAGAGTGTCATCTGGTTTCATAAATGCAAGATAAACTTCCTCTCTTAACCTCCCAATTCTTCTTAAATCTTTCCTCCTCTCCTTTCCCTAAATTCTAAGCTGGAAACTATTTTAAGCTGAAGAGCCCACAGACTAAATATGTTAACATCCAATATTGAAGTCTGTTGTGTTAAATTTAAGTGTGCTGACGTATTAATTTGAAAGAAAGTGAAATCATGTCAATCAAGTGTAATGGTGTTGATTTTAGTTGATTTATTTTAAATAAATGGTAGTGTCGCCTGGCATACCAAACTAAGTCAATGTCCATTGTCACTTAATGGCTTTGTTTATTTATCCATCATAAAGATCACAGATATATTGGGTAAACTGAAAAAGAAAAGAATCCGTGAAATTACTATTCAATCTGAATAAGTAAATTAATTAAGGTAAAGAGGTCAGTATTAATATTGACCTCCTCATAATCCTTTACATCTGGTGGCTCGTACCAGTTCTAAAAGTTTATTGATATATTTGTGGTCTCTCATGAACTGTAACGTCATGTTTGCATAAGAGGATCCAAGTTTTAAACTCTGAGGATAATAATTTTGGCTGGAAGTGTTCAAAGCAGGCAGATTCTGCATGTTTTTATCATTTGAAGCTGTGAGATTATTATCGTTTCAACTCTGTTAGACGCTGTTGGAAGCATTCAGGTGAAGTTTTTGTCAGCCGTGGTCTGTGGGGGTTCTGGTTCTGTTCGGTCCAGTTCACGCAGACTCCTGTACAAAGCTTTGTTTGACCGCCGAGTCAAAAGCCTGAAAGCTAATTTAACATCTACAAGATTGCTGTTGTGGTATTTTACATGTTAGGGCAGGTCATAGAAGCATATCAAAAGTCAAAGTCAAAGTCAACTTTATTGTCAGATCTGCAATATGTACTGTACAGGACATACACAGGACCGAAATTGCGTTTCTCTCAGTCCCTCGGTGCAACAGTAAACATCTAAACATTGAAACACTGAAACATATAATAATAGACATAAGCATAAAATAGTAAAACTAACACTGTCCTGAGTTTTTTGCATAGTGGTATAAGAGTATGAAAATTTACACCAACTCTAAAACTAAAACATTAAACATTTAATGAACATAATACTGTCCTGAGTTTTTGCATACTAGTATAAAAAAAGAGTATAAAAAGTATAACTAAAATAAACTAAAGGTTTCTAGCATTGACATTTGCAAAGTGGCAAAGCAGCGTATGAGTTAATGTACACAGTATATGTATGAGGTAGTAGTTGATGTTGTTATAGAGGCAAAAAGTGGCATATGCAGTAAGGCACATTGGGCATCCCTAAATAAGACCGTTCAGAGCACACTGTATATGTATCAGCAGTGGTGTAGATATTAGAGTAGTGTAAATGTAAACAGTAGTAATTACATGTAAGCAGTAGTAATAAAAGTAAACAGTATTAATAAATGTAAACAGAGAATGTAAACAGTATTATGATTATAGGCAGTGATGTAATACAAACATTAGTGCAAGTATGAGAAGTAGTGCAAACTGTATGAGCACATGACCGAGAGTTTAGTGAATAACCCGTTTGATGACACAGAGTCCAGTGTTAAAAACTTTGTGTTGAGTGGTAATGTGTGAGAAAGTTTTAGTGTTAAGGCAGTTCAAATGGGAGGGGGGGCAGAGCAGGCAGAGTGTTTAGCATTCTGACTGCCTGATGAACAGAGCTGTCTCTCAGTCTGCTGGTTCGAGCCTGGAGACATTACTGTTAGATGGAGATATTACTGTTAGAACGTTGTCGGATAGTGGTTCTGTTCAGACCCGAGTTTCTGCCCCACTGAAAGTGGACCAGAACCGACCTTGACGCGCTCCGAGAGAGTCCGTGTTTGTTCAACAGCTGCAGTGCTGTGTTACTGAGCGTAACTAAGTTGGCCTGTCTAGGTGTGTTCGCCGCATGTTTCAGAATTTTGGGAAGTTAATTTGTAGCGTTTGAGTTGTTTTAAGAGTCTACAAAGTTGTGGTCTGCTGTGCGAGCTAACGTTAGAAAGACGTGTCGTGCTTGTCTGTTTATGAGCTGTGATTGGATGAAACGAGAGCTGTGAGCTGTCAATCACTCGTAGCGAGCGCCGATTCGCTGTAGTGGGAACGCACGCCGCTGCGACCAACCCACTTTGTCGTCATTTCCGGTACTTCATTGGTCGAAGGTAAGAAACTACATTTACCATGAATGCTTGGAATGAACTACAAACGCTGTGATTGATTGGTTGACGTCACTTATCTGTGTAGCGAGCTCCGCCTCGCTCAGCAGCAGTAGAGCTGGTGACGCGCTGCGTCGACCCGCCTATTTGTGTCGTCATTTCCTGGTGCATTTCGGGTGACAAGCAGTTCACACGCTGACAGAACAAACTGAGATTTCACTGAGAGTTTAAACACTCATTTCAAGCCATCTAAACTGTCTAACAACATAGATTTGTCTCTGACAAGAACGTGGTTCGAGCGTTTATCACGGACACTCTAGAAACTAACTCTAAAAGGTTAAATACTGATTAGAAAAATCAGTTTCCTCGTGATTACATTAAGACTCGAAGCTGCCCCCTGTTGGTTAAAAGACGTTGACAGATGAGCTTTCTCAAAAACATCATAAAAAGTCAGCATTTTTATGGTGAGTTACCAGCTTTTAATTTTGTTCTGTACACAAACAATAACTCCTGTTTATTTTAAATAAATTATTTAGAATAACAGAGGTACAGACTAACATTTTTGCTTATTTTAAATACAAAAGAATTTAAAATAACAAACAAAAGTACAGTTTTCACTCCAGCAGGTGGCGCTGGTTATGGCGACACGCAGCAGTAGGGCGTGTGCTGTGAATGTTTGTTGATAATTTTCTTTGTATTTTTATTTTATTTCTCTTTCCTGCATATGGTGGTTGGAATAACCATGGACTATCCTTCTGTTTTTTATGTTCTGGTGCTTTTCACACTTTTTTGTCAATTTTTTGCCGGACTCTGTGTGGACCAGACGTGGCTGCAGTATGGCCGGGAGTTTCTGCTCCTTATGCGGGACTCTGGAGCGGGTGCTGGGGAACCCTCTGCAGTTTTTCCAGCAGACATGCTCCGGACAGGGACCTCAGCTGGAGACCGGCGCTGGGAGCAGAAGCAGCCAGGCGTGAGGAAGCGAGGAAGACGTGGCGGCGTTCGGCAGAGGCTAAAGCGGGGGGGACTCGCTCGTATGCCGCTTCCAACCATCATGCTGGCAAACGTGCAGTCACTCCGCGGCAAAATCGACGAGCTTCAGGCTAACGTGAAGTTTCTGGAGGAGTACAAAAGTGCCTGTGTTCTGGCACTGACAGAAACTTGGCTCAAGGACCACGACCTACAATCGGACCTGGAGATCGAGGGCTTCGGTGAGCCCATTCGTTTGGACAGAGACCCCACCAGGACAGGTAAATCACTCGGTGGAGGACTTTGCCTTTACGTGAATAAAAAGTGGTGTAACACGGTTGTCATCAGGGAGACGATGTGCACACCAGACATTGAACTTTTGTCTGTGTCTCTCCGCCCGTTTTACCTGCCAAGGGAATTCCCGCAGCTTTTTATAACTCTGGTTTACATCCACCCTAAGGCTAATACGGAGCTAGCAACGCAGGCTCTGCTAAAAACAGTGCAGCAGTTTCAGAAGATCTCACCGGACGCTCCTAACCTTATCATGGGGGATTTTAACCAATGCAGACTTGGAAAGTCACATGGACATTTTTATCAGTATGTGACGTGCCCCACTCGACTCACCAAATGTTTGGACCTGTGTTACGGCACGGTGAAAGACGCTTTTAAATCCCTGAGCAGAGCTCCGCTTGGTTCATCTGACCACAATGTTGTCTATTTGGTCCCACACTACAAACCCGTCCTGAGGAAACACAAGCCGGAGAAACGTTTGGTTCCGGTTTGGTCTGAAGAGTCCATCCAGAATCTTCAAGACTGTTTTAGCTTCACAGACTGGGATTTGTTTAAAAATACTTGCGTTAATTTAGAGGAACTTACTGACACAATTTCCTCTTATGTTAATTTTTGTGAGGGATCAGTCATTCCCAGGAAATCTGTCACAATTTTTGCAAACAATAAACCTTGGATCTCCAAATCAGTTAAAAAAACAATAAATTTACGCAACATTAGCTTTCAAAAGGGGGATTTGACTCAATACCACATACTAAAAAAACAAGTGAGGAAGGAATTAAAAGTAGCTAAATTAAACTATAAGGAGAGGGTGGAAAATATGTTCAGGTCCAATAACTCCCGGCTGGCGTGGGAGGGCGTGAAGTCCATGATGGGAATGCCAAATAAGAAAACTCACATCACTCTTAACTCCTCGTCCGCCGTGGAACTGTCAAATGATTTTAATTTGTTTTACAATCGTTTTAATACTAATGATTTTACAGAGGAGCTTTCTGTTTTTAAAGAAACGTCGTCAGGTGTAACAATGACTATTGATTTTGAAAGTGTAGTTAACATGTTTTTAAAGACTAAAGAAAGGAAAAGTCCGGGTCCTGATGGTATAGGGGGTCGTATTCTTAAGAACTGTGCCCTGCAGCTTGCAGATATCTTCTGTTTTCTTTTTAACATGTCTCTTCAAACCTGCACGGTCCCACAGCTCTGGAAAGACTCTGTCATTGTGCCGATCCCAAAATCCAAGACTGCTCATTCCCTGAACGATTTCAGGCCTGTTGCCCTGACTTCTTTAGTCATGAAGTCATTTGAAAAACTGGTTCACAAGACCCTCTTGTCAAAAGTTGAAGATCATTTGGACCCACTTCAATTTGCTTATCGTTCACATAGAGGGGTGGAGGACGCAACAGGAACTCTTTTAAATAAGGTTTTAAGACACCTCGAAGGTGCAAAAACATTTGTAAGATTGCTTTTTATCGACTTTTCATCTGCTTTTAACTGTATCCAGCCCCACATTTTAGCAGAGAAATTACAAAGTCTGTACGGTCTTGACTTCGGCCTCATATGTTGGCTTGTGGACTTTTTAACTGCTCGGTCTCAGAGGGTGAGAGTTAATGGGGTCCTCTCTGATGTCCTTCTGTCCTCTACTGGTTCCCCTCAGGGCTGTGTTCTTTCGCCTCTTTTATTTATTTTATACACAAACGATTGTTGCAGCCATTTCCCTCAGCGTCACATTGTCAAGTTTGCAGATGACTCTGTCATCCTGTCCCTTCTGAGCAGTGATGACCCAGACCCCGGGCCTGTGATTGGGGACTTCACAGCATGGTGTGAGTCTTCCTTTTTAAAATTAAATGTTTCTAAAACAAAGGAGATGATAATCGATTTCAGGAAAAATTCTTCAGTAACAGCACCCGTGGTCATTGACGGTGAAGCTGTGGAGGTAGTGCAACAATATAAATACCTGGGAACTGTTTTCGATGATAAATTGACCTTTGACCTTCATGTGAATGCACTTTGCAAAAAGGCCCACCAGAGGATGTATTTTTATCGGAAGCTTTGTGGTTTTAATGTTGATTCAACTTTTATGAGAATGTTTTATTCATGTTTTATTGAGTCTATTTTAACATTTTCCTTCATCTGTTGGTTTGGACTTTTGACCTGTAAGAACAAAAGCAAACTCTCGGGGATTGTCAGGATGTGCAGCAAAACTGCTGGCATAGACCTAAGGAACCTCGCAGACCTACACAAGGTGAGGTCAGTGAACAAGGCCAGGCAGATTCTGGCAAACCCTGATCACCCACTCCATGACGAGTTCAGGTTGCTTCCATCTGGACGCAGGTTTCTACAACCCAAATGTAGAACCAACAGATTTAAAAACTCATTTATCCCAGTAGCAATTAGGTTTCTTAATGCACAATAATTTTAACACTGTTATTTTAATGTTTTATTGTCTTGTGTTGATATGTGTATGTGTGTGTAAGTGCATATGTATGTATGAAACTGTGCACACCTATTGACTGCAAATCTAATTGCCCCTCGGGGATAATAAAGGAACTTGAAACTTGAAAAAAAAAAAAAGATAACTAAAATTTTTTTTTCCTTTCTCTTCCTTTTCTCTGACATATCATCTTCCACAGTTATCCTGTGCACATTTAAACTTTCCTGTTTATTTCAAATAGTGAAAAGTTTAGAGTAGCGAATACAGAGCATCTTTTATTTTTATTTTTTCACTGAAAATCCAGATAAAAGATGGCAGGCACAGAGGGTGAGACCCCTGACACCACGGATACGGGGCAGCCCGGGCCAACTGAAGGCCACGACCCGACCAAAGCAGATTGGATCGAACGTGCCTTATTTTCACTCACAGGGCCCATCACAAACTACCATGAAGAGACACAGTTGATGGAGGAAGCAGATGTGGACAGAGCATTAAAAACTGTAACAGCTGGAACCACAACGGCTGAAAAGAAAGCAGACAAAGATAAACGTTTGGCTAAATTAAGCCTTCTGTTAAAGGCCAAGCTAGACTTTGAAACTGCTGTACGCCGGGCTGTCTCTACATCATGTTTAACAGCACAAAGGGAGGTTGCCACTTTACAGCAGGAGGTAAAGAGTTTAACACAGTCGAGTATTGGCAACGCTGAACAAACGCGTAGTCTCTACGAAGAATGCAAAGTGTTAAAAAGGGATTTTGACCAATCACAAGATGATTTGGAAAAATGTGTGGTGGAGAAGGATAAGTATTACCATCAATACAAGTCGCTTCAGGCGGATTGTGGGGAGGCACGAGACGCGCTGGAAAAATGCACGGACACCCTGGAATCATTATCACTACGGTACACAAGGCTGCAAGAGGATTATAGAAAATCACAAGAACAGCACATGATGTTACAACGTGAAAATGATGGGTTAAAAGTCCAACTGAACAGTTGTCGAATAGAGCGTGCATCAGCAATGAACAAACTCTTTGAAGAAGAGAGAAAATGTTTGGATCTCATGAGTAAACACCTTGAGAACAACCCGCCTCCGCCGCCCCCTCCCATACCTGATGACCCACTCCCTCCTCCACCGCCCCCGCCCATGCCCGATGCACTACTCCCTCCAACACCACCGCCTAGAACACCAACACCACCGCGCCGTCCCTTAGGGCCTCTAAAACCGACAATCCCACCGGATGCACCGGTGGGTGGATCTGATAATAACCCACAAATACCTCTATCAATGGCTGAACTACGGAATATGGCGAAAAGCATTCAAACCTTCGCTCCTGGCCCAATGGGCTCACACGAAACCAAGATCTATCTCGATGACCTTGATTTCCAGCTTCAACGCTTCCCAGAAGCTACAGTTGATGATAAAATCTGTCTGGTAAGGTTAACCTCGGACAGGACAGTGCATGCTTTCATGAAGCGTCAACGAGACGCAGTAATGAATGACTACAGTCTTCTCTGTGCTGCGCTGATAAAGGAGTATACTCCTTGCACGGGGCCCGATGGCATCATAGCGGCAACCGACATCAAGCAAGGTAGGAATGAGCACCCGAGGTCATATTATGACCGAATATTCCGTGCCTATTTCGGTGACAGATGCGAGCCAGAGATGGAGGAAGAGATAGGGTTTAAATATATCTTCAGCAAAAATCTTTGCCCTGACATAAGAGAGAAAGTACATGTCAGCGCAAACTATAAACGGAGGTCCATCGAAGACATAAGAGAGTGCGCGATAGATGTTTTTACAGGTCGCACACCAAACAAGACACCCTTTGAGGTGTGTCCTGGTGAAAAGGTCAAATACCAATCGCTAGACCTTGAAGGAGCAAGAGCGCCAGCTCACTCTTTTAAGGAAGCCGAGAATAAGCAAAATTTCCAACCTGACAGACCGCATAGTGAAGGTGTCCGCTGGAACAAAGACCAAAAGGGGTCCAGAGACCCTAAGTGGTACAGGCCGCATCAAGAGGAAGAACCCCATCATCAAAAAAGGAGGGCATTCCAAAAGAAAAAGAAATATGGGTCCCAAGGAGACTCATATGAAAGAGAGTGGTCCCAGAGAGGACCCCCGAGCAATGCGCCAGCTCCTGCACCTCAAACTGAACAGTCTGGGGCGAGGAAAAACCCACAGAAGTTCCAGAAAAAAGGCCCTAAACCTCTGTCTTCAGAAGAGATGGAGAACATACGTCGGTTGTTAGAAAGTTTGAAAAAAACAAACAAGGAAAACAAACCTGGAGTGATGTGTAGCACTATCATTGATAGTGACTCAGAACACACAAATAACAGCAATGCCACGATTGCTGACAGTCGCCAAGATACTGATGGTCAGGATGCTGACAATCAGGGTATAGACAGTCAACAAGACGTTGACTGTAACCATGACATCATTGTTACAGAGTCCGAGAGCCCCTCATCAGAAAAAGGGGGGGTAAGCTCACTCACCAAAGACAATGACTCGTCACAGACCGATCACTCAGACCCATGTGTGACTGCACTACCAGTACAGGTGAATGAAATTCACACAGACAATGGTAGACGTAACACACGTCGGAAAAAACCTGATAGGTTCCTGTGTAACATTATCAGGAAGGGGCCCGCTAAGAAGGCTTACCTGTCAATCACTTTAGAAGGGGTCCTCACAGAAGAGGCCCTCCTGGATGGTGGGGCTGACATAACCATTATGTCTCCCACACTGTTGAAGGAGCTAAGGATAGCCGCTAGCGGGGTTGACAGGGAAATACCCCTCAAAGAATGTGCTGTAGTACTGCAGGGACTCTCAGAGACGAGAACAACCCTTACAGCTATAGCCATGGTTCATATGCAGATTGGTGAAATGACGCTATACCACCCGGTACACGTGTCCACCGTTGACTCATTCCCATTTTTGGTTGGCCAAGACTTTATAAACCGCTTTGACGCGATTATAGATTATGGCGATCAAACAATGTGGACCAGAGTGAGCCAACCACTGCCGATCGATATGCCTACACAAGGTGACACTGACTGTTTAACAGCAGGTACCGCGGAAGGCACAAAGGGGTCCTCCAACGAGAGCACAATCCCGGTAAGTGAACCTTCAGCAACAGGTGAGGCAGAAAAGGCCCAACAAGAGAGCCTCCTCTGCGAGCTGGAACAGTCAGCACCCACCGAACACTACCTACCACGGGTAGTCAAAGGTGTTGAGATCCAAGGATCCCACACCGATGATGCTGTTCTATCTCCTTGGACGGAGAAATCAGCGATCAGCCAAGCTGTCTATGGAACCTTGGTTAAGAAACTGTTGGGTCTAGATATGATCAAAAAGGCTTTCCGCTTTTCGTTAGACCCCAACGATAAACAGGTAATGACCGCAATAGGGATCATTGACCTGAAACTAATCTGGAACCAACGAGAACTGGATCACCCGTTCCTCGTGGTCCCGAACCTACCACATGCAACCTACATAGGCTCCGACATTTTGGTAAGATTAGGTGTCCGAGTGGACATCAACAACAATGTACTGTGGTCACTAGACACGGCCACAAAGGAATCTCCTGTGCTGACAACAGAGAACCTTAAGGCTGGACAGACCATTCCAGAGGTCTGTCAGATTGCTAACAGCCATAACACTGCGGTACCACCTCAGGTTATGAACAAGCCAGTGATGTG
>JBBPBX010023752.1:1742-31687 GCA_038048925.1 Garcialebias charrua | reverse complement strand
GTAACCCATGTCCGCCGGTACAGACTGCCCAGAAGCCTGCATGCAGCCATCAGAGGTCATCACCCAGAACCACCAAAACCACCTCCCCAGTCAGGCGCCACTGCCACGGGCCCGCGACCCCACCGCGACCCCACCGTGCCCCCAGCCCCGACACCCCCCACATCAACAACAATGCCCCACGGGACAAAATCAAAGGGTTTCACCTAGGGGTGGGCGATATGGCTCAAAAATTATATCGTGATATTTCAGAGTATTATCACGATAACGATAAATTTCGTGATATAACCCCCCACAAAAATCAAATGTATTTATTTGACAAAATTAACTTAACATGTTGCTTTGCAGTATTATATAAAATTTTAAAAAACAACAAGGGGTAATTTTACTGAAATTACTTTATTTAATAATAATAATAATAATAATAATAATAATAATAATTAATTCAATTTATAACGCACTTTTCATTACTGAAAATCTCAAAGTGCTACACATATATTGAATGCTACACACATTCATAAACCGGTGGCGGCAGACTACCATGCAAGGTGCTTTCCAGTCCTACCGGGAGCAACTCAGGGTTAAGTGTCTTGCCCAAGGACACAACGACACATGGTGCGGGTCCCGGGAGTCGAACCGCCAACTTTCCGATCGGGAGACGACTGCCATTACCACTACACCACGGCCGCCCATTTAGTAAAGTATTTAGTAAAGTATTTAGCCTCCAAGTAAAACTACACCTGCACTTTAGTTTTTGTGGTGGTTTTTTTAATCTATATTTTGTGCAGACTTTTTCAATCTAAATAACAGATCATTTTTAAAGTATTTTTTTTCAGAGATTACCTGGCTAACATCAGTCTGTCAGGAGATGTGGCAGAGTGAAGAAATATGTTTATAAAAAATGTTACATACAGCTCCTTTAAATGAGCTGTAACTTCTACAAGTTGATCAGCCGACCTTCATGTTTCAGCTTCATCATGCAGGAACGTGTCATATGCTTCCTGATTCATTTTTTTAACTGAACTGTCTCTGATGGAGTGATGTGGAGCCGCGCGTGTTTGTAACACAGTTTACAGCGGGGACACGTTGCACCGAGCAGCACCGAGCAGCACCGGAGCAGCTCGGTGCTGCTCGGAGCGGAGCGGGGCGGGGGAGGAGGGGACAGCTGTCTGTGCCTGCAGGGAGAGAGAAGTTGAGACGCGCGCGCTGTTTTTAACATTTTAGCAGTAACTAATTAGCGTTTTACACCAGTAGACTGGTGGAGGGGAGGTGCGCAGTTGCTCGGGTGTTAAGGGGCGGGGCGCCCTGACGTATTACGTCATGAAATTAGCATATCATGATATAAGGTTTTTGCCCGGGCAAGCTTTTTATACCGGTATTACCGGTAACGATATGATATGGCCCAGCCCTAGTTTCACCCACCTCCACTACTTGTTGGAGCCGATCAAAAAAGCCCAGAGAGAATGGTCTGATGTGGAGGTACAGGCTGTCTCAAGACTGATGTAATCCAACAAAAGGTCTTTATACTGTTAGAGTATTTAAATTTTTCTAATTCATGAGTAGTTTTTTTTTGCTATACATAAGGTAGTAAAAAGCATATGAATTGACTTCGTCTCCAAGGTGACATCATCTAAGTGGCCCAATAAGCAAACTGACGGAGAGACTGGAATATTACGTCTCAGACACTTTGAGAAGTCTTCACATATCCGGCACCAAAACCTCTGAACAGGTGGACAGATCCAAAATGCGTGTATGTACCATATTTTTCGGAGTATAGGTCGCACCCGAGTATAGGTCGCACCATCCAATAGCCTATATGCCACGGACATCCGTTCCAGCACCTCCACAGTCATTACACAGACGGCACACTTCCGGTTAGCGGGAAAGACACGAACATAAATGACTAAATACAATTAATAAAACATCAGCATACACACCAATAACAACTCTATACACATATAAAACCATATAAAATTATGGCGACGTTCCCCCTACGGATAGCCGCGATAAATGTTCGCCGAAACCCCCCCGCGGAACAGCTGTTCCCACCGGTGGGCGGACACAACGGTACTCACGTGTAGTGCCGGTAGCGCGCGGCCGCTTCCCGTTTCGGGTCGTTGTCATGGTCTGCTACTAGGAGCTAACGCTAACAAAAACGGAGGTGGATGGGAACCGGAAGTGGTGGGTATGTGTTGCATTTTGCCGGAAGTACGTCACGGCCCCCCGTGGCATATAGGCTATTATTGCCAAAGAATTGGAAAAATCCATATATAGGTCACACCTTCGTCAAAATGTGGATCGTGTTTAGCTCTGCTGCAAATGTCTCTTCCACAGGAGCGCACAGCAAGGCTTTTAAGAAGATTAACACTTAAAAACAATTGTTTGATAAAAAATTATAGCAAATATGTGTCTGAGCTGAACTTTTCTTTAATAAATGAATAATTTTAGCAGGATAAACACCTAAAAAAATATATTTGTTAGCTGACATTATTGTAAGAGTGTGTCTCAGTTTAATTTTTGTTAATAAATGATTACAAATCAGCTTATTTTATAAAAAGCCATATATAGGTCGCACCTGAGTATAGGTCGCAGGCCATGAAAAAATTGATAAAAAGGTGCGACCTATACTCCGAAAAATACGGTAATTGTCAGGAATATTGTCTGTACATTGTGAGCAAGTATTAGATGATGCAAAACACGGGGCGGCCGTGGCACAGTGGTAATGGCAGTCAACCCCCAATCAGAAGGTTGGAGGTTCGAGTCCCGCATCCGCCCACCATGTGTCGTTGTGTCCCTGGGCAAGACACTTAACCCCGAGTTGCTCCCGGTAGGTCTGGATAGCGCCCTACAAGGCAGGCTACCACTAACGGTGTATGAATGTGTGTATGAATGGGTAGATGGCTCGTATTGTAAAGCGCTTTGGGGCTCCTCAGATGGGGCTGGAAGGCGCTATATAAATAAGCTCCATTTACCAAAACCCATCCTGAACATCCGAAGATCTGTGTAATGTACTCTATGGAGAATTTTGTATTGCATTAATTGTAAATTGGAGTTTTTAATCATCTTAAAAGTTCTTAGACAGATCTGAGACCAGAAGGTTTGGTCAAAGTTGACTGACAAGTCTGTCTCCTATTTTACAATGGTAAGGGATATAGATTTGTCTATATTAATGAGTGTCTGGTAAACCATAGATAGTAATTTGGGAGGGTTAAGATTAAGGGATTCTAATACACTTGTTTGTATCTCAATCCTAGTGTTAAGGTTAAATTTATTTTGTGTTGTAGATTTAATTTGTTGATACTCTAAAAATGTATTCTTATCAATCCCATATTGTGCTAGCCTGGTTAAAACCAGACCCTTGTCCTTCACTTCGCTTTGTACTAGGGTCTGGGACTTCTCTCATAGACAAGGATTTCTCTGGAAGATTTTTGACCGGATCAATCAGAGAACAGAAGGCGGAGTTTTGTTGGTTTAGCCTGGCGAGGTCCAGGCTATTCAGATAAATAGCTCAGAAACCACTCGGTGGATATTTTTTCTGCTACCAGTGTGTAATTATATGGCTCTAATTTACTGACTGTTGGCCTAGATTAAACATTTGAGATAAAATTCGATTTTTTATCATTTATTTTCGTAGCGCACCCGAGGCTGTTTGGAAAATGTCAAACCGAAACAATTTAAATCCAGCAGATTTGACCATTTCGTGAATTGATTTAGGAACTGTTAAGCTCAGGAACACTTCTGATATAACGTCAGCTAAGAAATATATTTTTTCTCAGCAAAGAAATAATAGTTTTTTACCTTGTTTTCTTGAAAATTCCTTCGTGGCGGCAGCCATTTTAACTGACGACGTCAGTCGACGTCGTTCAAAACTCCGCCTTCTGTTCTCTGATTGGTCCGGTCAAAAATCTACCGGAGTAATCCTTGTCTATGAGAGAAGTCCCAGACCCTAGTACAAAGAGAAGTGAAGGACAAGGGTCTGGTTTTAACCAGGCTAATGTGTTATTAATCTGTTAAATGGGATATACCGGTAGTCTATTTCCTCATATACTGTATATGTTCCAAATAGTCGATTCCTTTACACTTCCAACCTGGGAAATTTGTCATATTACCGTATTTTCCGGTGTATAGGTCGCACCTTTATGTTTTTTTTCAAGGCCTGCGACCTATACACCAGTGCGACCTATACCGGTATATGGCTTGTTATCACTTTCGGTGAAACAAATTTTTAAATCCAGCTCATTTCACAATTACGTTAATTTATTAATGAAAAGTTCAGCTCAGACACATATTTGCTATAATTTTTATCAAACAAACAATTGTTTTTAAGTGTTAATCTTCTTAAAAGCCTTGCTGTGCGCTCCTGTGGCAGACATTTGCAGCAGAGCTAAACGTAAGTGCGACCTATAGGGATTTTTCCAATCTATTGGTGATAATTGGACAATGCGACCTATACACAGGTCGACCTATACACCAGAAAATACTGTATTCTGTTGTAGGATGTCAGAGTTGTTCCAGATGGGTGTATCGGTACGTCTGCATGGAATTAGTGAAGACTGTTGTCATTTTAAGAAACTCTCACCAAGCTGTCAGAGAGGAGCTGATACTGATGTTTTTAAAGCATTCCTGTTGTTTTATGTTTGAGCTAATGAATGGAAGGTCTGAAATCATTATATTGTTGCAAAGTGTCTGTTCAACGTCTAGCCAGGGTTCATCAAGGGGTGTGTGTTTTATCCATCTTGAGATGTATTCTAGCCTGTTGGCTAGAAAGTAATGATAAAAGTTGGGTAGTTCTAGTCCTCTTTTATCTTTGGTCTTCTGAAGTGTTTTTAATCTAATATGTGGGGGTTTATCTTTCCAGAGGATTTTAGAGATGGAGGAGTCCAGGGATCTAAACCAGTCAGATGATGGTTTATTTGGGATAATTGAGAATAAATAGTTTATTCTAGGCAAAACCATCATTTTTATTGAAGCAATCCTTCCCATAAGAGATAAGGGTAGAGATTTCCATCTAGCAAGATCATCCTCAATTTTCTTTAAAAGTATGATGTGGTTTAGTTTTGTTAAATCTGCCAGTTTGAGAGATTTTGATACCCAAGTATGTAATATTCCCTGACTGCAGTTGTGTAGTAAGTGAATTGTTGAAAAAGCAAATAATTGGTAGAACTGTGGATTTCAGCCAATTTATAGAGTACAGTAATCTGAAACTCTTGAAAAAGAGTTTATCAATCCAATAACCTGAGAGAGGGAGGTTTGTGAATGCTGGAGAAAGAGCAACACATCATTAGCATATAGAATATTTTGTGCTCTATGTTCTTGCATTTTATGCATTTAATTTCTGTAGTTTGCCTGATTGCTGCGGCTAGCGGTTCGATGAAAATAGCAAACAGTGAGGGGGAGAGTGGACATCCCTGCCTGGGTGCCCCATTGCAAACGAAAGCTAGCAGATATTTAATTATTTGTCATTTGTCAATGACTTCCTGGTAGGCTACTGTATTTTTTTAACTCACCTGTTACAGGCACTGTAAAAAAAAAAAAATTATGTACGTATTTTTGTATGTTACAATATGTATTTAATTAAAAGTTTTTAAAAAATCTTTCTGTGTAAATATCTCACGTTACAATGTGGGCACCGCGGCTTATAGACAAGCGCGGCCTATACATATATGTACACTTTTTTATTTATTTAGTGGACATGTTGCACTCAATAATCCGGAAATTACGGTATGCTGTGTTCAAGTAGTCTTTGAAATGTATAAACCCCTACTGCCCCCATTCGCTAAAAAGTAGCCGCTATGCTTCATAAACACAACTTTGAATAACTCTTATGACTTATTGAGGAGCAGATTTGCATTTTTTGTGTGTGTGTGAACTATTTTAGACTGACCTTTGTTAGTGAGAGGCACCACTTCCTCCCTAACCTGCAGCAGTGAAGTGCTACCAGGTGGGCAGTAAATCTCTTCTTACCACAAGCAACAGAACACAATTCAGGAAGAACTGGTATAACACACCCTAACCATGCACGCCTACAGGCCTGGGCAGCATGTTACAGCTGCAGGGCCTGGATTCATACAAGGACTTCTGACTCGCCACTTGATGACAGTGCATGTATAAAACGGATTTTAAATTTAGAGTGTATTTTCTGAAAGCACATAAGAAAAGG
Source organism: Garcialebias charrua (assembly GCA_038048925.1). Lineage (NCBI taxonomy): Eukaryota > Metazoa > Chordata > Actinopteri > Cyprinodontiformes > Rivulidae > Garcialebias > Garcialebias charrua. The sequence continues at coordinate 25,530 of JBBPBX010023752.1, read as the reverse complement.
TGAGCATTACTGTATATGTACAGGGAAAAAAAGTCATACCATTTGTTTGAAGGAGATCAATTTCTTTGCTAAGGCAGTCGATGTCGATCTGCAGTGCCCTGTTTTTGCATCGCAAATGCTTCATTTCGTCAATCTGGAAAAAAGAAGAAACTAGTTAGATTTAGTTTACTGATTTAGTAGTTACTAACAATTTAGTTTAACAATTTATTGTAGGAATAGCAACAAACAACATTGCTTCATCCGGTTCTAACATACAAAGTTCTCAACAACCTAGCTCCATCTTATATTACATATTGTATTTCTACATTTTCCTAACAAAGCACTTCACTTTAAGACAGCAGGTTTACTTGTGGCTCCTAGAGTTTCCAAAAGCAGAATGGGAGGCAGAGCTTTCAGGTCTCAAGCTCCTCTCTTGTGGAACCAACTTCCAGATTCTGTCCAGGTCCAGGCTGACACATTGGCCAGTTTGAAGACTGGGCTTGAAACTTTCTTTTTTGATAAATCATGTAGTTAAGATAAAAGGTAAATGGACTGCACTTACCAGTATATAATGCCTTTCTATCAAGATACTCAAAGCGTTTTACACTACAATATGTGCCTCATTTACCCATTCATACAGCACTCTACTAGATCCGTACAAAGGTAATCAGTGCTTTAGATCATATTCATACATTGATGGGACACATATCGGAGGCTTTGAGGGGTTCAGTGACTTCCCAGGGACACTTCGGCATGTGACTGCTGGTGGAATCAAACCCACAACTCTTGTATTGGACAACAACTGCACTAACCACTCAGCCACAGCCGCCCAAATCAGCTTGGGTTTCCTGAGCTATCCTTCAGTGCTGCTGCGATAAGCCTAAACTGCTGGAGGACAAATGGACCACATTTTCTCACTCTACTGCTGTCTTGTAAGAGGTGGACACTCTTTCAGGGATGAAGATGTTCACATCCTTGACGATGGTTTGAGAGAGGAGTAAAGGAGGCCATCTTTGTGAAAAGAAACCGTCCATCATTAAACAGAGGTGGAGGCCACCGGGTTCAACTGTCCCCATCTAAGGCCCTGTTTACACGGACACGGTGGGGGGAAACGGAGGTTTTGGGTATGTTAATTAGAGGAAAAGATCTGCGTTGACACGGGCAAATTCTAGTGTTTACATGCATCTGCTCGAATCTCCCCCCACCCTCATGAACGGACAGTCTGACATTTCACGTGTCACGCTGCAAAATATAACAGTTTAACAATAATAAACAGTATTTATGTTGGCGTGGGAGATGTAAATTTATCTGAACTACAGTATCTATCTGGACTCGTTACATTTTTTAAACAGTGCGTAACGTGATGTGAAAATGAAGACACCAGGTTTATTTTTTATTTATTTATTTATTCAGCACCACAAAGTTTACAACACAAACACTGAGAATTAAACTGAACACACTATTAAAACACGTGAACCGAACTGTAACTACGTTAATGAACTGGACTCTTGCTGTGTGTTCATCTGGACCCATCAGAACCGCCGAACCGTCTGCCTGTTGGAACGACAGCTTCTCCACCTGGCAGAAATAAATAAATAAATAAATAAAAACTCAGTTGTTGTGTGATCAAAGTAAACACAAGCAAACATTATATTAAGAACGTTGATTTACCTGCTGTAAGTCAGCTGTTTATCACGGAGTAAAGTCCGGTTCTGGTCCACAGTCCACTCAGCGTCTGGTGTGCAGCTTGTTAGATGAAGAGAGTCCCGCTTGGTGTCAAATCTGTTGACTCTTATCCAAATTCCAGCTTTAACTTGTTGTTAACTTGTTGACAACAACTTGTAGTTAGCTGATTTTAGCCAGAGAGGAAAACAGACGAGGCAGCTGCTCTGTTTACCTCAGGCAGCGCATGCGCAGTAGTGAAGGTTCCAAAAATCACAGCGCCATCTAATGGCCCAGCATGGTAACTACAGTGAAATCATGAGGACGGGGGGTGGAGGGGGAGAGAGTCGTATCCACAGAATTCGACCGTGTCAACGCAAAACTTTTCACCTAATTAACATACCCAAAACATCCGTTTCCCCCACACAGTGTCCGTGTAAACAGGGCCTCAACTGTCCCCCTCTTACAATGCTGTTATTGCTAGTATCACTCAGCTCTCTGTGAATAACAAACATCCATCAGGGTGCTAACGATCCATCGTTAGGCTGATGGTCCTCCTTGATCATGTGAGCAGCTGGTTTCAGGCTGTCATCAGCCAATTGGTTGATCCACTGTGAGAGGGTGCTATTTATAAGACTGAGCTGACTGAGGAAGTCTTTTAGATGAAAGACAAAACATTTCAACAGTTTTTTTTGCTTTGTTTTGTTTTGTTTTTTTGAATGTCTTAGCTTTTTTAGACTGTTTATTATTGTTAAACTGTTATTTAGCACATATGTTATAGTGCAGCGTGACGTGTGAAATATCTGCCTGCCTTGTTCAATAAACAGTGATATTAACAGTGGCAGCACGGTGGCACAACTGGTAGAGCTGCTGCCTCTCAGCAAGCAGGTCCCCGGTTCAAATCCCAGTCCGGGGGCCTTTCTGGGTGGAGTTTGCATGTTTTCTCCGTGCATGCGTGGGTTTTCTCCGGGTGCTCCGGTTTCCTCCCACAGTCCAAAAACATGCATGTTAGGCTGATTGGGAACTCTAAAAATTGACCCTGGGTGTGAGTGAGACAGCTCCCTCTTGTAAATGAGTCCCCGTGGCTCAACGAGGCTAGCCTGTATAAATAAAGGTTGAATGAAAAAATTAGAACTGGATCAGACTGTGTCTCTTCCAACACAGACACAGCTACATTCAGATGTAGATTAATTAAATATGAGACTCAAAATATATTCCAGTCGTAGTTCAGAAAGCGGTGCCTGTCCGCCGCCATTGTTGTTGAAAGAAATGCCGGCTGTTCACGCGTACGTGCATGTACAGTATGTAGGTAAAGAAAAAGCTCAGCGGGACATGTTTATGTTATCAACGGGGGGTCAGCAAAAAACCTCCACTCAGAGGTGGATTCAGAAACCTTTGGATTCAAAGAGGTGGGCCAGTGGTGTCGTGTAAACGATCAGCACAACCACAGAGAGAAAGGTGCGGTTTCACTCAAAATACGCGCCGTGTAAACGGCCCCTAACAATGCTGTTATTGCTAGTATAACTCAGCCCTCTGTGAATAGCAAACAACCATCAGGGTGCTAACGATCCATCGTTAGGCTGATGGTCCTCCTTGATCATGTGAGCAGCTGGTTTCAGCTGTCAGCAGCAAACTGGTTGATCCACTGTGAGAGGGTGCTATTTATAAGACTGAGCTGAATACAGCTCCTCAGACTGAGGAAGTCTTTCGGACGAAAGACGAAACGTTTCTACTTTTTTTTTTTTAAATGTCCAGAGGACCAGACGTAACTTTTTTAGATAAGTAAAAAAAAGTGTTTTAGAACTTTGTAAAGATGCTATGTTTAACTAAAACATTAATAAATACAAACAACTATATAGTTCTTCTGAAGAACATTCCCAAACTCTTATTTTATATGAGAGCCATCTTTTGTTATTTTCTTCTTTAAAGGGGACCACAGATGCAAAATTCACTTTTTAATGTTTTTTTTACTCAACTTTGGGTATTTACTTCATAAAAAAACAGTCCTTGTGCCAAAAAAATGCACCCAGTGGTTTATTTACTCTAAGTAGATTTATTTATCTGTGATAAAAACGGTTCGTTTTTGAAATAAACTGGAAGTCAATCTCGCTTTTGACGTCACAGGCGAGAGAGGACAACCCACCCCAACCTGAGTCCAGCCCCTCACCTAGCAACCCCTGGTTAGGCTCAACCCACTTCTGTATTAAACACATGACTGTTGTTTTTCATGATTTCATCTCATCTTTTGTTTATATGTTCTTAATTTCATGTGTACAGCACTTTGTTGCAGCTGTGGTTTTTTTAAATGGCTTTATAAATAAAGTATAATTGTTATTTTTATGTTTTAGTTCAATTTTTAGTGTATTTGCGATCGCTCCCAACGCGCAGCCGGCAAAAATTAAACGAGCGGACTCCCGGCATAGGGACCGGCGGCAACGGGACACTGCTTCTGGCGGATGGAGCGGAGCTTCAATTGTACAGCCTCGTTGCTGCCCTCGCAGCAGCCTCGCAGCAGCGAGGACCTTCTCCTTACGGATTAATTTACGGGAGACACTTGGTGAACTTTGTGTTGTCTTGACTGGAACAGCGATAACTCCCAAAATCTCCGCGTGCAACGAGCGGAGCTGGCGAACACCGGAAGAGGAACAAGCTAACATTAGCTTCGGATTCGGGTGGTCTCATGCTAAAAGGAGCAGCTCATTGCGGCGCGCTCAGACGGGTTTCGGTAAGTTATCTTAAGCTAGCACTAACAGTAAGTCAAATGAGTAATAAAAAAAGAGCTAATTTTAAAACAACAACACATTACAGATACTGGCTGTTACAGAGGGCGTAAACAGATCTTTGAAGGGCGTGGACTTCAGAACTTCTATCAGAAACCGTTCGTTCAAAACGAAAGTTAAAAATGGCAGAATTAAAAAGGGTATAATTGATTATCTAAGAATTATTTTGTGCATTAAATTGAAGGAATAGGGTCTAGATAGCACACAGAAATAACATAAATTTTTAAAAAATGCATCTGAGGTCCCCTTTAAGACACTGCTTTGGTTATTTCCATTATAACTTTGTACTGCATTGCATATGTGTAACAAATAAACTGAATGTTAAATGAACTGTACTTATATAGCACCTTTCCATCTGATCAAGATACTCAATGCTCTTTACAACACAATCTGTGCCTCATTTACCCATTCATACAGCACTCTACTAGGGCCCTGTTTACACGGACATGATGGGGGAAACATAGAGGTTTTTTCGTATGTTAATTAAAGGAAAAGATCCACGTTGACACGGACGAATTCTGTGTTTATATGCATCCGCAGGAATCCCCCCCGCCCTCATGAATCTGCTGTAGTTACCAACTTACCATGCTGGGTCATTAGATGGCGCTGTGAATTTTGCACCGTCACCTAATGTGCATGCGTGCTGCCTCAGTTTGCTTTCTTCTGGGCTAAAAGTTCAGCTAACAACAAGTTAACAACAAGTTAAAGCTGAATTTTGGATAAGAGTCGACAGATTTGACATCAAGTGGGACCCGCTTCATCTAACAAGCTCCACACCAGTCGCTGAGTGGACCAGAACAGAGTCAACGATGTTGGACTTTACTCCGTGATAATCAGCTGATTTACAGCAGGTAAATCAACGTTCTTAATAATGTTTGCTTGTGTTTACTTCCATCACACAACAATCAACTGAGTTTTTAATTTTTATCCTGCGAGGTTGAGAAGCTGTCCTTCTACCAAACGGACCAGTTTGGGTGGGACCAGTATCCAGGACAAAAACAGAGCAGAGTCCAGTTCATTAACATAGTTACAGTTCAGTTAAAGTGTTTTTAATAGTGTTCCATTCTGACCAGAACCTCCCGCCATAAAAACAGTTTCTTTCCATCTGCCGTCAGTCTTCTGAACATTCACAATCCTGTTACTGCATAACTCTGCCTTATCATTTATCACTGGCCTAACACTGTACATCATCACTCCATCTTCATTTAGCACCATTTGTCACTGCCATTTATTGTGAATATTGTGCTGTACTGTATTGTGTTTATTGGTTGGTGTGTACATAGGATTTTCTTCTATTTTTACTTCTTTTTATTGCACATTTATGCCAAAGCAAGTTCCTAGTCAGTGAATTTTATTCTTTGACAATGGCAATAATAAACTGATTCTGATTCAAATTAATTCTCATTGTTTGTGTGACATACAGTTTGTGGTGTTGAATAAATAAATACAAAATAAACCTGGTGTCTTCATTTTCAACTTTAATAACATGCAACATGTTATGCATCGTTTAAATCACGTAACTTGTGTCCAGACAGCTTCATTTAGCTCAGATAACTTTATATATCTCCCACGCTAACATAAATATTGTTTATTATTGTTAAACTGTTATTATTTAGCACATTGAGTATGTTATAGTGCAGCGTGACATGTGAAATATCCACCTCCCTCGTTCAAAAAACAGTAATATTAGAACTGGATCAGACTGTGTCTCTTCCAACATAGATGCAGCTACATTCAGGTGTAGATTAAAGGGGACCACACATGCAAAATTCACTTTTTAATGTTTTTTTACTCAACTTTGGGTATTTACTTCATAAAAAAACAGTCCTTGTGCCAAAAAAATGCACCCAGTGGTTTATTTACTCTAAGTAGATTTATTTGTCTGTGATTAAAAACGCTTCGTTTCACACTTCCTGCGGTTTGTGACGTCACAAACCGTAGCCAATCACCTCAAGCCTGAGTCCAGCCCCTCACCTAGCAACCCCTGGTGATGCTCCACCCACTTGAGTATAAAAGATGTCACGGTTGCCTAGCGGTTTAGGAGCTGACCTGGCGGTCATTTATTCATTTATTTAGCCCCCGGGGGGCTAGGGGTTTGCCCTGCTCCAGCCATGCAGCACATCTCGAGTAAAACCAGAATGTTTTATTACCTTGTTTGAATGAACTCTGTCTCGTTGAAACTGTGCACACACACTCTCGCGGTTTGGACTTGTTTCTTATATGATGAAGGACTACTTTTGCACAACTGTCAGTTTGGTTGAGCGGTTACGACACTTGAGCGCCACGCAGGAGAGCGGAGATCGCATCCTGTCAACGGCATCTTTTTTTCCCCCCTTTTTTTTAAAGCCTTTTGTTTCGGAGAAATCGGGGTGAGACTAGATATATACATCGACATAATAATACTTTATAATTGTTATTTTTACGTTTTAGTTCAATTTTTAGTGTAATATCGCTCCCAACGCGCAGCCGGCAGAAAACTGTGCACACACACACTCTCTCTCGCGGGGCGACAGTCTGTACCATCAAGCACCACTGATCGATATATTTTCAGATTAGCAACTTATTTATTTTAAGAATACCTTTCACTTCATCAAAATCTAATCAAAACTTCAGCGTTCTAAATGTAGGTGGTTGTGATTATTTCTTATACGATGAAAGACTGCTTTTTGCATAACTGCCCGGTTGGCCCAGAGGTAGTGAACTGGACTCGTCATCCGAAGGACACGGGTTCGCGTCCCGGCCGCGGCATCCCTTTTTTTTTTTTTAAGCCTTTTGTTTTGCAGACCGCCGTCTGCGTGCGGGAGTTGCTGGGAGCTACTGACTTTTGAGGTCTGGGGGTCCGGTCAAAGGTTGCCTCATGCGGATAAATTAACTGGAGACATTCTGTGAACTTTGTGTGTGGACTGAAGCAGCGATAGCTCCCAACAGCGCCGCATGCAACGAGCGGAGCTAACACCGCCCGCTCGGAGGAGGAAAAGCTATCATTAGCCTCGAAGGTGGGCTAATGCTAAAAAAAGGAGCTGCAAATGGCGGCGCGCGCAGAGGGCTTTTGGTAAGTTATCTTAAGCTACTAGCACTAACAGTAAGTCAAATGACTTACTGTTACTGACGGGGCAGCCGTGGTGTAGTGGTAATGGCAGTCGTCTCCCGATCGGAAAGTTGGCGGTTCGACTCCCGGGACCCGCACCATGTGTCGTTGTGTCCTTGGGCAAGACACTTAACCCTGAGTTGCTCCCGGTAGGACTGGAAAGCACCTTGCATGGTAGTCTGCCACCACCGGTTTATGAATGTGTGTAGCATTCAATATATGTGTAGCACTTTGAGATTTTCAGTAATGAAAAGTGCGTTATAAATTGAATTAATTATTATTATTATTATTATNGTCGTTGTGTCCTTGGGCAAGACACTTAACCCTGAGTTGCTCCCGGTAGGACTGGAAAGCACCTTGCATGGTAGTCTGCCGCCACCGGTTTATGAATGTGTGTAGCATTCAATATATGTGTAGCATTTTGAGATTTTCAGTAATGAAAAGTGCGTTATAAATTGAATTAATTATTATTATTATTATTAACAGTAAGTCAAATGAGTAATAAAAAAGAGCTAATTTTAAAATAACAACATATTAGAGATACTGGCTGTTAGAGGGCGTAGTTAATGTAAATAGGTCTTTGTAGGGCGTGGCTTTCAGACCTCATTATTCATAAACCGGTCGTTTAGAACGGAAGTGAAATTTGGCAGAATTAGAAAGGGGATATTTTATTATCTAAGCATTATTTTGTGTATAAAATTGACTGAAAATGGTCTGGATAGCCCACAGATAAACCACAAAAAATTATATATCCTACATTTGGTCCCCTTTAATTAAATATGAGACTCAAAATATATTCCATCAGTCGTAGTTCAGAATGCGGTGTGTGTCCGCCGCCATTGTTGATGCCGTCTGTCCGTGCGTGTGTGCGTGCGCACGTGGTTCAAACAAAAGCTCAGCGGGAGATGTTTATGTTATCTACGGGGGTTCAGTGAAAAACCTCCACTCTGGAGGGTGGATTCAGAAACCTTTGGATTCAAAGAGGGGGGCTACTGGTGTCGTGTAAACGATCGGTAGAACCGCAGAGAGAAAGGTGCGGTTTCACTCAAAATACGTGCCGTGTAAACGGCCCCTAGATCTGTACAAAGACTAATCAGTGCTTTAGGCCCTGTTTACACGGACACTGTGTGGGGGAAACGGATGTTTTGGGTATGTTAATTAGGTGAAAAGTTTTGCGTTGACACTGTCGAATTCTGTGGATACGACTCTCTCCCCCTCCACCCCCCGTCCTCATGATTTCACTGTAGTTACCATGCTGGGCCTTTAGATGGCGCTGTGATTTTTGGAACCTTCACTACTACGCATGCGCTGCCTGAGGTAAACAGCTGCCTGTCTGTTTTCCTCTCTGGCTAAAATCAGCTAACTACAAGTTGTTGTCAACAAGTTAACAACAAGTTAAAGCTGGAATTTGGATAAGAGTCAACAGATTTGAGTCAGTGGGACCCGCTTCATCTAACAAGCTGCACACCAGACGCTGAGCCTGTGGACCAGAACCGCTGAGTGGACTGTGGACCAGAACCGGACTTTACTCCGTGATAAACAGCTGACTTACAGCAGGTAAATCAACGTTCTTAATATAATGTTTGCTTGTGTTTACTTTGATCACACAACAACTGAGTTTTTATTTATTTATTTATTTCTGCCAGGTGGAGCTGTCGTTCCAACAGGCTGATGGTTCTGAGGTTCTGATGGGTCCAGATGAACACACAGCAAGAGTCCAGTTCATTAACGTAGTTACAGTTCGGTTCACGTGTTTTAATAGTGTGTTCAGTTTAATTCTCAGTGTTTGTGTTGTAAACTTTGTGGTGCTGAATAAATAAATAAATAAAAAATAAACCTGGTGTCTTCATTTTCACAGCACGTTACGCACTGTTTAAAAAATGTAACGAGTCCAGATAGATACTGTAGTTCAGATAAATTTAAACATCTCCCACGCCAACATAAATACTGTTTATTATTGTTAAACTGTTATATTTTGCAGCGTGACACGTGAAATGTCAGACTGTCCACGCGTATGCGGGCTGCGCGCATGTGGTTGACACAAAAGAGCAGCAGGAGATGTTTACATTATCAGCGGGGGGTCAGCGAAAAACTTCCACCTTGAGAGCAGGGTCAGAAAAGTATCGGAGTCAAAGAGGGGGGCCAGCAGCGTCGTGTAGGCGATAAGCGAAGTCGCAAAGAGAAAGTAGCGGTTACACTCAAAATACGCGCCGTGTAAACTGGCCCTTAGATCACATTCATACACTGATGGGACACACAGAAGAGGCAATGAGGGGGTTCAGTTTCTTGCCCAGGGACACTTCAGCATGTGACTGTTGGTGGAATCAAACCCACAACTCTTGTATTAGAGGGCGACTGCTCTAACCACTCACCCACAGCCATCCTGAAGCAAAAAAATACTAATGAACCAAATAATTTCCTCAAACGTGTGATTGTTTTTTTTCTTACTGAAGGAATTTGGGAGGCCGAGTTGGATCGCTCCAAGCGTCTCCTGGTCAGATCATTTTCCATTTCGTTCACCTCCTCTTTTAGTTTCTCCAGCTTCTTTTTCTTCATTTCCAGCTCATGCCAGAGTCTGTCCATTCGAGCTTTCTGATGTACCAACAAAGCTGAGAGTAGAAACAAACATACTTTATTAGGATCAAACCAACATGTTGACTTTAACTTAAACACGCAAACACAAATTTCTCAAGCAAAAAAGATAATTTCCAGAAGGAATTTCAAAAATGACAAATGTTTTTTGTTATTGCTATATTAAGTTTAGAAATTATTCATAACTAAAATCTGAACTGGGGCACAGGACAACCTTGGAAACAAGATAAACTAAATATGAAAAATGCAATAGGCCTCAATGTTTGATAGTGCAGTATCACTAATGCCCACTAGCGGCAGGCTCCAAAATAATCTCTAGCTCCAACAAGTCTTGAATGTAAAATTCAAAGCTTTTTATCCTGATTGTGGGTAATGCCACAGTGGACTTTATTTAGTTTTGATTTGACAGAGCTTCTGGCACCTATAACTTGATAATATAAACTATACAATGAGAACGTTGATGGCCCTAAACCAAAGGTGGGGACTCGAGTCACATGACTTGGACTTGAGTCAGACTCAAGTCATTAATATTAAGACTTTAGACTTGACTTGAAAAAAGTTCAGACTTGTGACTTGACTTTGACTTTTACACCAATGACTTGGGACTTGACTTGGACTTGAACCTGTTTAATTGAAAAGACTTGATATTTTACCCTAAATCTAAAGTTTAAAACACATTAATAAAGTGTTAATTTTCACTCATTTCGTATTAACAGACACAGACTGTCCCTCTCAGCGCCATAGAGTTGTGAGACTCTTTGAACTAGCCAATACGCGGTCACGTGGTTCATGCAGCTCTCAATAGTTCCAAACAGCTCATCACTGTCAGTCAGTTTGAGTGGCTACATAACGCAAAAACAGAGAAAACACTTCTGAAACAGAGAATTAACTACGTTTAGTGCTGGAACCGCTCATGTTTGGAACTATTTGCGGTTCCGTGACCAACACGACTTCCACATTCCATTCTTCCTATAGAAGTCTATGGGAGTGTCCCAACTCTCTCTTCATACGGCTCTGGTCCCTCTGTGCTGTCCCATTACACCTCTGTTTTTTCACACTATGTCTGAGTGTATAAGTTGCAGAACAACCAATCAAATTGACGAGATTTTAAAAAAATCGGAAGAATGAACAAACAAAACAACAAAAAAACGCTCAAGGCATCTTTATCTTTATCAGTGTGCGACTGGATAGAGCAGAAGGGGTCACTGCACCCATTTCCAGTGTACTTCAAAGCAGCTGCTTTGGATTCAGCATTTTCTCTGTTGTGGATGGAACACCTTGTATATACATATATACCGTACTTTTCGACCTATAAGTCGCAGTTTTTTGCCTAATTTGCATGTCTTGCAACTTAATTTTTCCCCATATTTTTAGACCAATTTTTGGCTGAGATATGACCGTTTCCATTCATTCTGACGGAAAAAATGGACAGTACCACTTTCGGCTGCTAGGGTCCACCGACCTTATGTTCCCAGCTTATGTGTCCAGCAGACTCATCTGGTCGGACTCACTCTGTCGCAGCACGGCCTCCTGCTCTCTGGAGCTCTGACACTTCCACAGAGTCCACCGAGCGTTCCCAGCTCATGTGTCCGACCGTAGCCTCCTCTGCTCGGACTCACTCTGTCGCAGCACGGCTTCCTGCTCTCTGGAGGTCTGAACAACCTGTTACCTCAGGAGTTGGCAGAACTCTTTACCAGCGACACAAAAGATGACGAATTCAACGGGATTGAATAAAATAAATAAATAAATAGGCGTTTGTCATCATTATGGGCGGATGAGCGTGTAGTAATTTTAAAGCTGCTTTATTTCGTCGGCTTCATTTTGCCACGTTTTAACCGTCAAAGTGCATTTATTAAGAAAAGTTTAGCTGAGACACACTTTTACTATGTCAGCAAACAAATATATATATTTAGGTGTTTATCTAGTTAAATTTGGAAGAGATGAAGGTTTTCGATGCGCGAGCACGCACGTTTGGAAGACCAGACAAAGCGAAAGTATTTAAATCCAGCGGATTTGACCATTATGTTCATTTATTAAGGAAAAGTTCAGCTCAGACACATCTTTGCTATAATTTTCAGCTAACAAATATATTTTTTGGTGTACACGTGGGTGTACCGAACCGCTTTGGTAAGGCACGTTCGGTCCGGTCCACATGCGTACCGTTTCGGTTATTTTTTTCACTCATTAAACGGTAACGGGAGAATATATGCGCCGCGGAACTAAAGTTCCTAGGCGAGTTTCAGCATGGCGCTATTATCTTGCAGCACGCGTAGCATTAGCAGCCTTGCATTTCGTTGCGGTCTGCTGTTTGGGAACGTTATGGCTTCCTTGTTAAAAGACGAGTGCAAATCCAAAGCTATGTGTGGACGTTGTTTCACGGAGATTGGATTTGCAGCAGCAGCACGTCTGACTTGTTAACAGACTTGAAACGACATCATTCGAATGTGAACGTCTCTTCTCCAAGCAAGAAAAGCAGCAGCAACACGTCTTACTTGTTAACGCTCTTGAAATGACGTCATCCGAATGTGAACGTCCTCTACAAGCAAGAAAAGTTGCAAACACTGCTAACAACAGCATTTAAACAACGTTTATCAGGTAATTCAGATCAGTCCAGAGCAATAACACAAGCTGTAGGAGTTTTTAAAGCTCTGGAGTTTTTAAAGCTCTGGATCTACGTCTGAATGTTGTTGATGTGTCAGCTTTAAAGTTATTGAGCGTCGCTACGACATCCATCACTTCAACAATTCAGCCAAAAAGTTCAGCACTTTATGAAAAAGTTAAAACTGATATTGTCGACAAGCCCTGGACCAGATTAAAGCCCTGCCCTGATGATGATGATGGCCGAGAGATTTAACCACCTCAACCGTTCAAGAAGAGGTATTGTTGTTTTATTATTATCTAATTAACCTTTTTAATTTAAAATTATAACCTTATTAACTCTTTTTTTTTTAACCTCTGTTTTATTTCCAGTCAGGGACAGAAATAGCAGTTGACTTCTTCCTCTTCAGAGACATCCACCTGCAGCTAAGAAGTTTGTGATGACTGAACTCTGTTCCAAGAACCTGTCCCACCTGGGGGAGCAGGTCCAAGAAGAGGTTGTTGTGAGTAATGAGGACAAATACAGTCACACTGCTGCTACTGTTTTTATTGAGATGATTTTCTACAATGCTGGAGATATTCATTGCAACTAGATGTGTGCTTTTAGCAGAAAATGTGGACAAATTGGTCTTTTTGGACAAAAACTTAAAACTTGATTAGTTCGATTGTAAACAGTCTGTTGCTGCTTATTGTTCTGGTTCTGACAGTTATTGTATTTATTAAGTTTTTTTATTGTTAGTATAGTTTATTTATTGTAAAGAATGCCGTTTATTTAAAATATCCTCCAAATGGGTTGCTTTTATTTATTTTTATACAAACGTATTGTTTACCTGGCATATTTTCAAAATAAACATTTTAAAAGTCTTTATTATTATTATTTTTGTACTGAAAATTAACCGAATCCTCCTTGTAATTGAACCGAACCAAAATGTGATTTTAGCGTTCCGTTACACTTCTAGTGTTTATCTTGTTAAATTTTAAAGAAATGCACAGTTTTCACTGGCTGCTCGTGCACGCTTGAGACAGCAAAACTACCGTACGGTATTATTTTAATTCAGCAGGTTTGACCATTATGTGCATTTATTAAGGAAACGTTCAGCTCAGACACATCTTTGCTATAATTTTTAGCAAACAAATATATTTTTTAAGGTGTTTATCTTGTTAAATTTTAAAGAAATGCACGGTTTCCACTGGCTGCTCGTGCACGCTTGAGACAGCGAAACTAATGCTTCAGTGTATCAGTGTTTTTTAAATTCAGCAGATTTCAGCTCAGACACATCTTTGCTATAATTTTCAGCAAACAAATAATTATTTTTAAGTGTTAAAGTCCTTCCCTGCACGCTCCTGTGGCCATTTGGCAGCCAATCCATTTTTGGCAAAACACCGGCCCACATTTCCGGGTTGTCAGCGGTGACGCGTAACATACGCGATGCGTCAGCGGTGACGCATAATAGATGCGACGTATACGGCGGTGCGAATTGTGCGGCGGAAAATACAGTACGTATACGTGTGTTATATATATGTGTTTGTGTTCGAGGAGGTGGAAGGGTGGGGGGGCGGCGCCTGGGAGAAAGAAGACGGCAGGATTTCCAAGTATAGAACCATATTGTTTTATATAGAGATAGCTCAACTTATATCGAAATTATTATTTTTTTTATCTCAATATTTTAAAAATATCAAGATATCGTCCAGCCCTAGTTGCTACCGCTAAAAGGCACCGTATTTTTCAGCTTACAAGTTTCAGGTTTTTTTTCTTCACAATTTACATGCCCGGTGACTTATAGGTCAAAGCAACATATTTATGGATTTTTCCCCATATTTATAAACCATGTTTTGGCTGAGATATGACCGTTTTATAATAATAATAATAATGAATTCAATTTATAATGCACTTTTCATTAATAAAAATCTCAAAGTGCTACAATGTGTAACAAGGTAAAGGTAAAAAATAAAACAAATGATAAAATCAAATAAAATCTATAATAATATCGACTAAGATCAAAGATAAAATCATGTAGATTTAGGCTTGCTTAAAAAATAAATAAAATAAAACAAGTGATAAAATCAAGTAAAATCAATAAAGATAACAGCTAAGATCAAAGATAAAATCATGTGAAAGCAGAATAGGCTTGCTTAAAAAGAAAAGTTTTCATTCATTTTGACTTTTAAAAAAATTGAGCAGTACCATTTTCCGCCACTTGATGGCAGCAAAGTAGTAATAGCTATATGGCATGCTGCTGTATCATTTAATAGGTTAACGTGGCTATAATGTCAAATTCAAAAAAGTTTAAGACAAAAACAACTGGACTTGATTAAGTATACTTTACTTCAGTATATATATATATTTTTTTTTTACTTTTTTTTAATTTATCATGTCCTGGAAGACTGAGAATCTTCACCAGCTATTGATGACTCAATCGGACTGCCATAACCTCCCCACCTGCATTCTGCTTGGAACAGTCAAAACAGCTGTACCACCTTGGCAAAATGCAGCTAATTTGACCATTAAGTGCATTTATTAAGCAAACGTTCAACTGAGACACTATAATTTCGAGCAAACAAATAATTGTTTAAGTGCTTTTCTTGTTAAATACTGATTAAATGAGTAGCGTTCCTCCCACCTTCCTTTTTTCCACCTCCCTGTCTGCACACTCCCGGGAGCAATATAAATTTCCCCACTGTGGGATTAATAAAGGCATCTTATCTTATCTTATCTTAACTCAGCAGCGAAACAATTTTTGAAATGCAGCTGATTTGACAATTAAAGAGCATTTATTAAGCAAACGTTACATTGAGACACAACTTTACTATAATTTCAAGCAAACAAATGATTGTTTAGGTGTTTATCTTGTTAAATTTTGTACAGTGACTCGTCACGTGCACGCATTTACTTCAGTGTATCAGGTTTTGAAATACAGCTGATTTGACCATCAAAGTGCATTTTTGTCAAAGTCAACTTTATTGTCAGATCTGCAATATGTACTGTACAGGACATACACAGGACCGAAATTGCGTTTCTCTCAGTCCCTCGGTGCAACAGTAAACATCTAAACATTGAAACACTGAAACATATAATAATAGACATAAGCATAAAATAGTAAAACTAACACTGTCCTGAGTTATTGAGCAAACGTTAGATTGATAGATACATTTAAAGAGGGACTAAACTCAAAATTAACTTTTTTTAGCTGATAAACTCCCTAGAATGTGTCTAAAATGTTGTATAGCACTATGTCTGTGTTAATCTTCACATAGTTGTGCATATTAGTTTAAATCTGAATATTTGGTCTAAAAACGTGTTTACGGTAAACCTATGGGTTGAACATAGGTATTGCAGCTTAATTTCTTATTGGTCAAGGACTGTTCACTGACGTGTCTTGTTCACTCTGACGTCATAAAAGTGGTTCAAGCAGAGCCAATCCCCTGCAGAGATGAGAAGGTCCGCGCTACAGTTCATACCTTATATGTAGGCATGTAACGGTTGTAATGGGTGTACCGAACCGTTTCGGTACACCACGTTCGGTTCGGTCCACCTGCGTACCGTTTTGGTTATTTTTTCACTCATTAAACGTTCTTAACAGGGGAATATATGCACCGCGGAACAAAATTTCCTGGGCGCGTTTCAGCATGGAGCTATTTTCGCGTGGCACGCGCAGCATTTAGCCGTTAGCATCTCGTGCGGTCTCCTGTTTTTGAACGTTATAGCATTCTTGTTAAAAGATGAGCGCACGCGCAGCTTGTGTGGACTTTGTTTCATGAAGACTCACAGCAGCTGCTTGAGTGACGCATTTACTTCCACGTATCCACCTTATTCCTGAAGGTGTCACTGTAGAATCGATAATGTGCCGTACTTCCGTTTGACCCCGGAAGTAGAATTTTTGCATTGGCTCCTCGTTGTTTGCTTGCTAATCTGCGCGCATCGTAGAAGTTCTGTTAAAGTTCTGTTTTCTGTTATTTTGAGCTAATATTGTCACGAAGATGTCTTGTGGAGCTCGGGTACCTGTTGCGCTGTTCGTGGCTGTACGAATAATCAGACGAAGCTGAATTTGTGGCTGCAACTAGTGTGTGTTGAACATGCTCCGAAAACAAAAACCTGCATCCTTCTTTGTGGCTGGGCTACGAGAAACCACCTGAAAAAAGACACTGTATCCTCCAGAGGATCGAGAACACCAGGTATGATTTAAGAGACAGCTTTTAGTGTTATGATTTTATGTAGTCAGTGATTAAATGATACTAATATTTTCGTTCATAACTGGCAAATAAACACACGCACCTATATGTATGCTGTGTGTGCGTTTATTTATACATATCTATCTATATATATATATATATATATAATATAGGTGTGTGTTTATATATATATATATATATATATATATATATATATATATATAATATAGGTGTGTGTGTGTGTGTTCATAAATGAACCCTAATGTTTGTATAATGTACTTTTACTTTCAGATGGGCTTGATGAGAGTGTGGAGCTGCTCAACACCACCAGTCACATGCAGCATGACTGTTGGAATGTGGATTGACATAATGTCAGAACAAACCAACAACCTTATTCTATGGTTGCCCCGTGAAACAATTAAAGCAACATGTTTTGCAGAAAGCTAAAAACTTGGACTCCAGAAGTGAATCATACATGCAAATAACACTGTGAAATATTTATTGGCTGTTTCTCCCTCTGGAATAATCATGTTTATTTCAGATGCTTATGGTGGTAAATGCAGTGACAGGTATATAACACAGAACTCTGGGTTTCTGGACTATCTGCGTGCTGGAGATGAGGTGATGGGTGATCGTGGTTTCACAGTGAGGGACCTGCTGCAAGAGCATGGTGTCAATTTAATCATTCCAGCATTCACACGCAAAGGATGCCAGCTTATTTCAAGTGAGAAGTGAGAAGACATTAAATGTAAACATTTTTCTCAAACATGTACAGTACTGGTGTACTTGCTGTAAACGTAACACAACTCTTAACATGTTTTTTTAAAGGATATGTTAACTATTACATTAGAAAAGTATTTGCTAAAATGATTAATTTGTTATGTACAATAGTTGACTGTTAACCTTCTTACAAGGTTAGTTTTTTGTGTGCACTATATCAGTTAATTTTGGATTAAACTACTGTTTCTATCTAAATGTCACTTTTGTCATTATCAAGTTTTTAAAGATCGTTTCCTGTCTATTTCATTATTTGTTTTCATTTACTGTATTTTATTAAAAGTTCTCAAGGTGCTTCATTTGTGAATCAGTAAAGTCTTTGTCAAAAGAAATGTCAAGCTCCAGGTGCTCAGTTGGTGTCCAGATAAACATCTTGCAGCTCAAAAGTCCAAAGCAACATCATTGTTAGCTGGACCTGGTGATGTGGAGTTTTAATGCTTAGACTGGGCTTTATGTTTGTTTAAGGAGCCAAGATGGTGTAGTGGTTAGGGCGTTTGACTTGGGACCCGAAGGACGCGGGTTCGCGTCCCGGCCGCTACACATCTTGGGGTGTCTATGAGTGCACACCTATTTCTCCAGCTCCCCGAGCGCCTTCTATGGCTGCTCACTGCACCGCCTGGTAGGTGGTTGGGTTAAATGCAGAGACGAATTTCGTCTGTGTATGGGAAACATACGCAGATGACAAGATTAGAAATAAAGTGTCCCAGCTCTCTTAACATAACAGGACCAACCTTGTTAATGTGAAGATACTAATAAGCTTCAGAGCTTTTCAGATTGCTCATCGCTTCGCCATCTGAAGCAACTGTCAAAGTAGCTAAGTATGCTAGTAGCTAAACATGCTAGTGTACGTTATTTTCGGCCACTTCTTCAAGTCGTCCTCCCACCCCTCAACAGCTGTAGGTAGCGGTAAAACAATATCTCCACATTTGAGTTGTGATAGTTTGTGTTCCCACATATTTTATGACCTAAAACCTCTGACGAAAACCGGTTAGCGCGTTGCTAGCGTGTAACAAAAGTGCCGGTTCTGACTTTCGGCGGAAGTCGTTCACATAATTCGCGCAAAGCATCATGGGGCGTAGGAATAAGGTGGATAGGGTTTTGAAATACAGCTGATTTGACCGTCACAGTGCATTTATTGAGCAAACGTTAGATACATTTATTATAATTCTGAGCAAACAAATAATTGTTTTGAGGCGTTTATCTTGTTAAATTTGTACAGCGACTCGTCGTGTGCAAGCATTTACTTCCACGTATTGGGTTTTGAAATACAGCTGATTTGACCATCAAAGTGCATTTATTAAGCAAAAGTTAGACTGAGACACACCTTTATTATAATTTTGAGCAAACAAATAATTGTTTTTAAACATTAATCTTGTTAAATTCTTGTTAAAGTCCTCCCGTGCATGCTCACGCGGCCGCCATTTGGCAGCCCATTGGTTTATGCCACAACACCAGTCCACATTTCCAGGTTTGGCCCACATTTTCGGGTTGTCAGTGGTGACGCATAATAGATGCAACATATACGGCAAAGCAACATATTAATGGATTTTTCCACTTTATTAGACAAATATGGACTGATGCAACTTATAGGGCAGAACAACGTGTACGGCAGAAAATACGGTACTACCTCACTGGTAATGAACTGGAATACAGCATCTGAGGGGGTCTCCAGAATGTCTTGAAATGTTTGTAGGTGTTCTCAATTTCCTTGATTGATTGAGGCATGCGTTCTTGTCAGTTCAATTAGAAATATTTGTAATAAATTTCTGACAAATTATTTCTCAAAAATAGTAACAGAGTTGTAGCCACAATTCCAACCTATAACTGTATTCTGACAGTTGCATGGTCTAAAGACCAAGCTGATAAAAGTTTTAAAAAAAGACTGGTGTAAGCTGCTTACCGTCATTTCATTTCTGTATGTAAACCAGTGTTTTCCCTACCATTACACAAGTGGGGTGCTACACACCATCAACAGAACTGAGCACCCCGTCTACCAAACCAACCCCCCCACTGACATGATGCTAAGCTAGCGGCGTGCAATAAAGGCGCTCGAGCTAAACCGCTAAAGGCTACGCCCACGTTGCCTCTTCTCTCACATCGACCCCCCCCCCAAAAAGCTGTCTGTACAAACAGGGCACAGCTCAAACGTGTCGCGCTAAGCTATCGGCGTGCAATAAAAGCGCTCTAGCTAAAGGCACATTTTCCCTCATGCTGAATGGCCCCCGACCCGCCCTCGCTCAAAAACTGTTGGTACAAGC
This sequence comes from Garcialebias charrua, assembly GCA_038048925.1. Classification (NCBI taxonomy): domain Eukaryota; kingdom Metazoa; phylum Chordata; class Actinopteri; order Cyprinodontiformes; family Rivulidae; genus Garcialebias; species Garcialebias charrua. Next base: position 5,626 of record JBBPBX010023752.1, on the reverse strand, counting down.
TGCGCTCAGACATGTCTCTCCAAAAATCATGGATGAGCACCCAGCAATGGCAAGTTTAACTAGGTGGAACACTGTAGACTGAATCATATATGTGGTGGCTGCAAAAGAACTATGCAAGCAAAGCTGGGCAATAAAATAATATGCACAACCTAGAATACAAATACAGCCACAAAGCTCACTGCTGAGAAACACTCAGAAAATGGCATCTGAAATTTGCCCATTTTTTGCAATACCCCCNACTCTAAACACAGTAAGATATCACCTCATGCTGAACAATTTGGTGCCACAGTTGATCATCTTACATAGAAAATAAACTAATACAGCCAAGCCAACACTCTACAGCGGGTCCAAAATCAAAGCAAAATGACAATGTTGGTGGCAAAAAGTCAGCAACGCTCACCTTGTGTGTATGCTGCATCATCAGAGCCCACACTGAGTCTGCGAGGCTCACTTGGCGCCTCACTGTGTGGTGACAGTGGATCTGAAAGATGCAGGGGCTCCGACTCCCCAAAATGGTGATCTGAAGGTAGGCTGAGAAGGTTGTTGGGCTCAAAAGTGGGGGACACAACTCCAGGGGACACAGCTGGTGGTTTATTAGGAGACACTGTGATTTTAAATGTGTATTTGGTGTTGGGCTGAGTCACCACTACACGAGGTGATGAAGCTGTGCCTCCACCTCCCACAGAAGAGCGGGACTTAGGTGGATGGTGGTGGATGTAGGCAGGGCCCATGCTCATGTTGCCCCCCATGTTTCTTGCTCCTGAGGGTCCCTGCAAGGGGGTGTTTGCTGAGATGTAGACTGTAGGAGGGTTCCTTGCCCCACTATCGTCACTGGAGGCATTAGCAGAAATGTAAAACTTGGGTTGGGAGCGGGAGCCAGTTGAGGCCATGATGGCCTCCTCAGAGGGAGTGTTAGCAGCTGTAGGTGAACTGGCAGAGATGAAAACAGTAGGCTGGCTGCACCTGGAACCTCCGAAGGAACGAGAGGTGGTGGGGACAGAAGCCACGCCGGTTGAAGAGGAGGAAGACGAGGGACAGGTAGAGGAGGTGGAGGATGAACGAGGCCCACTGCTCGTCCGCAGCACAGCTGTGGTAGAATTGCTTCTTTGAGGAGATTCAAGTTTGATCTCAATCTGATTCTTGCGAGGCCCAGTGGAGATGTTCTGGATGTTGTACTGGCTGATGTTGGACAAGGAGGTGGGCATGACAGAAGAGGAAGAAGAAGAGCATGAGGAGACACCACTGGAAGACGCCTGACTTCCGATGGGAAAGCTGGAGGGTGCCTGGGGATTTGTTGGGGAACAGATTGGCATGTAGACATGAGAAGTCTGTTGCTGGGAAACAGGGCTGCCCTGAGTTCTGCCTCCCTGCTGCTGGCTCTGCCGGGCTGCACTGGGCTGGCGAATGAAGATAGCATTACCCTGTGTACTGCTCAGGCCAGACTGCGGCCCGCCATGTATGTGCAAAGAAGCAGGCGTATTGCGGCCTGTCTGAAGGTTAGATGCTAGGGTCACTGTGAAAGGTTGGAAACGAGGCGTGTGCTGAGGACTCATTGTTGCTCCTTTTACCCCCAGAGGGCAGAGTCTATGGTGCTGCGCAGGCTGTTGCTGATGCTCCATAACACCAAAAACATTGAGAGACGAGGGAACCTGCACTGTGGCGGACTCAGGCTCCTGCTGGAAAAAGTCACTGTTGGGGGCCTGGCTTGTCAGGAGGGGCCCGTCACTCATACTGTGGGCCAAAGTTCGGCTGCCATTCATTGTCGGGCTGTCCTGAATCGGGGCCACATGCACATTCTGCGACTGCAAGCCCAAGTTCAGCTGGGTCATGTGATTACAAAGCCTGGTGAAGCTGGGGTCTTCAGGAAAATTGAGTGTCCCTTCTTCACTGTAAAGGTAGCCCGGACTCACCTGGGCCAAGTATTCACAGCAGGCATCCAAATTGTTGTTGTTCTGCAACAGAAACAGAAAGAATGAATTCATTTCTTCTGTAACTTGTGTTGTTCACAATACAAGTACCCATAGTTTCATCAAGATGCTAGGCATGTGTTCCTCTAGCTTTGTATTATATTGGTTTTTGAGTTGAAAGTTGCTTCAGAGACTCAACCACTAGCTGTGTTTCCATCCATTTTCATTTCGATTTTTGAGCTAATTTTTGAAATCTCGCAAATATGTAAATACAAATTAATGCGAAGCAGAAGTGTTTCCATCTACTGACTTGTAGCGCATCTACCAAGCCACGCACAGCGTCATTACGTCAGACGTCAGCGTCATTACGTCAGACGTCAGCACTGCGCATGTCTACAGTAAACAGGAAGTAGCGGTTGAAAACAGAACCCGGCCACACATCTCGTCAAAATGGAGAGAATATTTCAGGTACGTGTTGCTATCGGGCGAGTTGTATTTATTCTGTCATGCCAACTAGTTTTAGCGATGTTACATGTTGTCCGGAGCGGAAACAGCTGATCAGTCACGTGACGTGAATGTTCGCTTCGGCAGCACGAGTCGGCAAATGTGTTTCCATCTGTCGTTTTGCGCATCTGCTCGGTTTCGAAGATCCCAAAAACCACCTCAAGCGAGCGTATAAACTTTTTGGCGAATTTCAGGAAGTAACTGCGCATTTTGCCGTTTCCATTAAGCTTTTCTGCTGCGATACAGGTAGTCCCCGATTTACGAGCGCTCTGATCTGCGAGGTTCCAGACTTACGAGCTGCGAATTTTTGGAAAAAACGAAAAAAATACTGAGTTTTCATGTGTTTTTTCACCACAGTTAGTTAGCTAAGCATATGGACACACGTTTCCGATCATTTTTATGCACTCATAAGCAGTTTTTGGATGAAAATAGAGTGTTTGTAGTCGCGCTAGCGAAAACCGTTCCAATTTACGAGCGAAATTCCGGATTTACGAGAGAAATGGCGGCCGTTCCAAATTACGAGATTTCCGGTTTACGAGCGCCTCGTTGTAACGGATCTCGCTCGTAAATCGGGGACTACCTGTACTTCAAAATGCGCACCTAGAAACCTTGATGGAAACACGGCTACTGTCAGAGCAGAAAAGTAGGCTTTTTTGTACATCTCTTCTAACAGTTATTATTCTAACTGAAGCCTGTAGTGCATGAAATGGAGCTGTAATGCATTTCATCATTCCTTTGAGCACTGCACAGCCTGCCTTCAGGGTGACATTGCTGGGATGTCTAATCCTTGAAGAACTACAAAGAATCATTTCCACTTTAAATTAGCATTTGAAACATATTGTTTGGAAATGAACTTGAAAATATTCCCTGATCAATCTATAAGCAGAAATAACTGCTAATGTTGTTTCTCAATTTCATTTAACTACACATCTGAATGACCCATAGCAGCAAACTGACAGAATTTTATGAAAGCGCTTTAAAAGCACTTTCACTCAATTAGATACATTTAAATAGCAGTGCCTGGATGGTTTTAAGATACTATCTCAGTGGGCTGTGACTGCTAGTGGCTAGTTGACAAACAGCATTTACAAGGGTCTTTATATTCACTTCAACTTAATTCAGTTCAGTTTATTTATATAGAGCCAATTCAGAACAAAGTTGTCTCAGGGCCACTGTACATAAACATTCACATACAGAGAAAAGCCTATTAGTAAAGTTAAAATCATACGTTTTTATTACTTTATTAAAATGAATTAAATGTGTTGCCACTTCTTTACAGTTTAAAGTGAAGCTGCTGTGAGAGGCTGAAAATAAAAAGATAAAAAGGATAACCTGAAAATAGCAAACAAAGCAAATACAGGTATGTTGATCAGCCTATTAAAATTTTTTAAATAAACATTCCAAAGTGGTTGTGGATTCTGTAGTCTTGTAAAGTCTAACTTGATACACACACCTAATATATATACTGTATAT
>JBBPBX010023751.1:26495-40273 GCA_038048925.1 Garcialebias charrua | reverse complement strand
CTCAGACGATCCCAGGTTTTTTAGGAAAATTTTTGACCTGATTCCAGATGACAGCTGTTCAAACGTAATAATAGCGGGGGACTTGAACTGTTATCTTGACCCCTTTCTTGACAGATCCTCTAAACGACCAGCAATAGAACTGGCGTCCACCAAACTTTTAAATAATCTTATCAAAACTAGGAATATGGTTGATATTTGGAGGGCTCAGCACCCTACGGATAGAGATTATTCATTTTACTCTCATGTACACTAATCTTATACCAGGATTGACTACTTTCTAATAAGTAACAATCTCACCGCTCAAATTGCTGACTCTAAATATCATAACATTCTCATCTCTGATCATTCCCCCTGGCTATGTCATTAGATCTCTCCCTTCCCAGGCAGGCTTATTCCTGGCAATTTAACGCAAACCTTCTCAATGATGATAACTTTATTAAAAACATAACCTCTAAATTAAAATATTTTATAGACGTAAACGATAACGGTGAAGTGTCAGATTCCATTCTATGGGAAGCATTAAAGACAGTTATGCGTGGTGAAATAATCTCATATACTGTACCACAGCCCTTAAAAAAAGAGAGAAACGTCTGTCTGAAATCACCTGTGCCCTCTACAATTTAGAAAGAAAGTATCAAATCTCTGTATCACCAGATGACTATAAAGAAATACTTAAACTGAGATATGAATATAATGGAATTATGAGCAGCCAGATTAGTAATTTACTTTGCAAACTACGACAAAAAAAATTTGAGCTTGGAGATAAGCCTGGTAAACTACTAACACTGCAGCTTAAGTGTGCCCAAGCCACAAGATCCATCTATAATATTAAGTCAAAAACCGGCACGCTCTTAACCAACCCTATTGACATAAACAGCAGATTCAGAGAGTTTTACGCCACGCTGTACTCGTCCGATAATAATGCAACACAATCAGATTTTAATAATTTCTTTGATTCACTCCTTTTGCCTGAACTAAATAAATCTGACAAAGACTACCTTGAGTCTGACCTGATGCTTCGAGAGGTTATAGACCTCACTTCCATTATAGAAATCACTTCCATCTGGCAAAGTTGCCAGGCCTGATGGTTTTGGGTCGGATTTTTATAAGAAATTCTGTGACATTCTTGTACCACTCTTGTTTAGAATGATGTCTGCATCAAAGAAGGATGGAAAACTGCCCAAAACTCTATATGAGGCTAACATTTCCCTTTTTCTTAAAAAGGAGAGGGATAAAACTGATCCTGCCAGCTTTCGACCGATTGCACTGCAAAATGTTGACCGCAAGATAATCACTAAAATCTTGGCCACTAGACTGAATAAATGTTTAGCATCTATCATCCATCCTGATCAGACTGGGTTTATCCCCGGCAGAATGTCTTTTTTCAATGTAAGACGATTACTTAATACTATATATCTTGACCATAAAAATACTAATGCCTCTATTCTGGCCCTTGATGCACATAAAGCCTTTGACCAGGTTGAATGGCCATATATGTTCGAATCATTGCGCAGATTTGGTTTCGGCGAGACTTTCATCTCATGGGTAAAACTGATTTATCTAGAACCTATGTGCTCCATCCTGACAAATAGTGATCGATCAGCTCCATTTCACTTGCAACGCTCAGTTCAGCAGGGCTGCCCACTGTCACCAGCGCTTTTCGCTATTGCTTTGGAGCCACTTGCTGTGGCAATTAGGGCACACCCGCATATCGAAGGCCTTCATGTCGCCGGCGTTGAAACAACCATTAGTTTGTATGCTGACGATGTGATATTATATTTATATGACACAGTGAAATTGGTCCCCTTCCTCCTCGACCTGATTACATCTTTTAGTAAGATCTCTGGATACTCAATCAATTGGTCAAAGAGTGAGTTAATGCCTCTTTCCAACACATACCCATTAGAATTTTTACAAAATGTCCCATTCAAAGTAGTTGAAAACCATCTTACCTATCTAGGCGTTATTGTGCCCAAAGACCCAAAACATATATTTAAACTAAATTTTACAAAGTTTATATCCGGATTAAAACTAAACATCGAATACTGGAAAACTTTGCCTCTGTCAATGATCGGACGTATCAACTCAGTTAAAATGATTTCCCTACCTAGGTTCCTATACTTATGTCAAAACCTTCCTATCTACCTTACAGCAGCCTTCTTTAAAGAACTAGACTCAATCATTCATTCCTATATATGGAATGGGAAAAATGCTAGGATTTCTAGAGTGCATTTGCAAGGGCCGAGGGGGAAGGGAGGGCTGGGACTACCTGTATTTAAACATTATTATTGGGTTGCCAACGTCAAAGCACTAATGTTCTGGCAGTATGAGCTCGCTGGTAACCCGGCAACTACTGCTCCGCTGTGGGTCAAGATGAGATCTAAACTGGCAAATAACTCCTCCTTGCCAGCTCTATTGTTTGCCTACCTTGAAAAGCCTGAAGCCTACCGAAACCTGAGCTTTGTGTTAAAACATGAAATAAGAGTTCTAAACCAGATCAGGAGTTTCCTTGCATTACCAAAGACGTCTGTACAGACGCCATTATGTTTTAACCATAGTTTCCTACCCCCCTGGCAGGATAAAGTTTATCATGACTGGGAGGAAAAGGGGCTGGTGTTAATTAAGGACATGTATATTGATAACAAATTTGCATCATTCAGTCTACTGAAAGAAAAATATAATCTGCCCCACTCACACTTCTTCCGATATTTGCAGGCCAGGCATTATATTAAGTCAAATATCCAAAACTACGACATTCTTCCGCTTGAGCATGGCATATTTGAGATCCTTACGAGCCCTCCTGATTCACGCCATCTTATTACAAGAATAATGCATCCGTTTGGTGACTGCAACGTGGTACGTACCACAAAATAAGGGAGGCCTGGGGAAACGAGCTAGTGAAGGAAACATGAGGGTAACCACCATATTGTGTCTTTAAACACATACGGTGCCACCCAGATGTAAAGGATTTTAGGAGATAAATATTAATACTGACCTTTTTACCTTACTTAATTTACTTATTCAGATTGAATAGTAATTTCACGGATTCTTTTCTTTTTCAGTTTACCCAATATTTCTGTGATCTTTATGATGGATATATAAATAAAGCCATTAAGTGACAGACGTTAACTTAGTTTGGTATGTCAAAGACACTACCATTTATTTCAAATAAATCAACTAAATTAACACCATTACACTTGATTGACATGATTTCACTTTCTTGCAATTTAACACGTCAGCACATTTAAATTGCAACACAACAGACATAAATACAGGATGTCATTATACTTAGTCTGTGGCTCTTTAGCTTAAATATAGTTACCAGATAGATTGAGAGGGATAAGGAGAGGTTGGAGAGGTTAAGAGAGGAAGTTATTTATCTTGAGTTTAACCAGAAATGACACTCCTCCATACGAGAACCAGCTCGACTTCACAGCACGATCCAAGAAACATCCACAACTCTGTACCTGTTGACGTTCAGTCTCGGTTGGTAGTTGCAGGAGCAGTCTGAGCCTCACAGGTTCTGGGCCTATGAAGTCCGGTGTACCTCGGTGTGTTCATGGATTCACGTGTCGTGACACCTGCCTTCTTCGTCAAAGATAGTAGCAGCTTCTGGGTTAGTTTCAAAATAAAGCTTTCCTCAAGAAAGTCATAAAGAGCTTTTGCTCGGTGAACTGGATGGAGACGTCCATCAGTTCCACTGATAAGTTGGTCTTTTTTCTTGACCAAACTTAAATCAGTTGACAAGGCAGAGAGCTTCCAGGTCACTCTCTGAAGAGAAAGTTCACATCTCTCCTTCCTCACAGAAACTAACCGTTTACTGAAGAAACTTAGAACCCTTAGTAGAAGCTCTGAGATTAGAACACGGCTTCCTCATTGGTCCGTGGACCAGCGAGCAGAGTTAGAGACACGTCAAAGACTTCACTTTAACGTTATCAGGGCTCAAGGTGAGAGTCAGAGCAGAGAGAAGTTGTTTAGAGGGTGTTGGAGCCGTTCTCACGAAAACAACGGATTAACTGTCTCATTCATTTCTAAACAAAACGGCCGGGCCTCTGTGACCCGAGCCTTCAACTTTAACACAGCAGGAGTGACACAGTAATGTTTCACATTACAGAATAACACAGCATATAACATATGTGATCATGATATATTGTAAACTACAACACTGCTCATGAATAAACACACGTGATGCTTCTGATTATATTTGTATTAGAACAAAATCCAAGATAGAAATAGTCTCTTTTTGAGTGAATCTGTCCTTTGATTTAAACTAACAAAATAAATTGTGTTAAATGTCTGGTTACTGAAAGGTCAGTAAAGGTCATCTCTGGAACAGTTCAAAAATACACAGGTGTATCAAAGTGGACACGGTCATGCCCACTACATCTCCCCCCTTTTGGAAGCCATCGCCAGTCCTTGGGGATGGGGTCCAACACGAAAGGAACATTGAACTGTCTCTGATCTTGAAGTAATCCAGCAAGTGGAAAAGAAAAATCAAAATTATAATCCCATAAAGTTTTTTGGAACTTCCATACTGTTCGGAGGTAATCCCATTGCGGTAAGCTTTTAATCCTTTGGAAAACAAAGTCTTATAATCCACAGCGGTAAATCCACAGCAGTAATTCCACCACGATTAGTTTTGTTGATTGATCAGCAACAATTGTTTTTATAATCAGCATGTAGAGGGGATCCCTCGATTGACGCAGAGGAGGCGACCCTTGGATGAAGGTTGAAGACCAAGCGTTGGAGCTGCAGGTCCCCACATCGAAGGTTGTTGGCTGGTTGGCTTCCAGTCAGTGCCACTCTGGTTCTATGTGTCATGCAATTATGTGGTTTTTAGGTGGGCTTATGATTGGGATTTTACATTAGGCCCTACCTATATGCACCTGGTATGTAAGCTATCATGGTTTAGATCAGCTACAATTACCAATTAAGGGGTGGATCAATTCTGTAAAATTAGAAATAGGGATCTATACCTATAAAATTTTGGAGGGCTTCTGTAACGAAGGCCTCTAATTCCAAACTATTCCTCCATTCATTACTTAGTTTAGGTTAAACTAAAATAGAAAAATGAAATATAGTTTGATCTAAATGTCTGTTGTCTTTTAGACGAACGACGTAGGATTTGGTATTCCTAATAAATTTTGAAGTCTATGGCGAGACTCATCAAAATGAATAGATAATCTAGAATAGAAACGATCGAATCGGTTCAATTTAGAAATTGTGAGACCAGTGTAGTTTATTGTACCTTGAGTAGCTTTAAACTACATTGACTCTTTAACGATTGAGGTTTTTAACAAAATGAACTGCATGTTGGCATAGTTAAATCCATTTAAGTCTTTAACTAACATTAATGCAAAACCTTTTTTGGCTGGGAGTGTTCAGAACCACAACAATATCTCAAATAATGACAACAGTAATGACTAAACAACAAGGAAACAACGTTTCACTGCTTCGACACACTCTTGTCGTCAGATTCCAAAGTGCAACACACAAGAAAAACAGGTCTCAACTTTATGACCGAGGTCAAATTAAATCTCGTGGATTTAAACGGTTGTTAAGGTTAGTTTTTTGTTGTGGGTTTTAGACTTAGCGTTTCTAAGTTCAAGTTGGACAATGCGACTTATAGGGTGGGAAATATGGTAGTTTAAACCTGATTAGTTTATTTACTAACTTGTGTTTGGACGACCTTATTATCCCATGAAGTCGGTGAGTTTGTGAGATCTTTGTCTTTTGTGGAGTCATTGAACGCCTTGTAAGGTTTGATCTGATTTCGATGTACCCATTTAGCAATTGGCTCTTTGCGACCTTTGCTGATTTTGATTTCGTAGACGACTGAGGACACTTTGTCTGTTATCAGATGAGGTCCAGTCCACGTCGTTGCTCAGATTTCTTTCCAAAACTTGACTTGACAAAACCTAAAACTCTGCTAAGAGATAACTGGTACTAATGTAACTTTGTTAATTCTGACATTTTTTAGTCTAAGCGCAAATTCATTACATTAAAATTAGCATTTCAGATGATACTTAATGTTTTCTCTAGTCAGATAAACAAAGTTATTAAAGACTTAGTTTCTTATTCTTCTGCAGATTCTGTGGTGCTTCACAAATAACTTTGAGCCTTCGTCAGAAAGGAGAGTTTAGGTTGTTTATCTATTCGTCAGGGATGGGAGGTTATAGCAGAGGGTGATGTGGGCATTTTGTCCCTCAGAACTGCAGCCTCTCGCTCTATCGTGCTTCAGATATGATTAAAAAAATGTGGTGTGTATTATTTATCCCAACTCTGTATCCTGACGCATGCTCAATATTCCAGGTAGAAAAAACTTTAAAAAAAAGTTAAGTCTGGTCCTCTGGACTTTCAAAAAACAAAACAAAACCAAAAAAAATGTAGAAATGTTTTGTCTTTCCTCCAAAAGACTTTTTTAGTCTGAGGAGCTGTATTCAGCTCAGTCATGTGGATATCCTAACTGGGCCTTCCTGAAAGCCGAGGAGAAACCCAAACAAGGCTCCAGCCAGCCATCAGGTGAAAAGAAGGAACCCAGACTAGTCATTACGTATGTTGCGGGAGTTTCAGAGAAACTGCTACGTTTATTTTCCAAACATAACGTCCCAGTGGCTTTTAACCCCTAAAATACATTATGGTAAAGACTGGTTCATCCCAAAGATCCAGTCCCCCGGCACAAACAGAGTAATTTTGTGTATGTGTATTTAGTAATACTAGTCAGTTTTGCTGATTTGTACAATATTCCAGATGAAAGATTTGAGTAGATTTTATCTGACCAAAACTTACCATCAATTAAACGAGTTCTCTCTTTTTCAGCTTAATACCAATAATTCTATACCTTGACCAGATGTAATTCACCGGAAACGTCAAATTTATGTTGGAACAGCAGGACTGGTCCATTTATTTAACATAATCAATAAATTACATCACACATTATGTACACGATTGGTTGATCATTTTTCCTATAATTAACTTCAGCATAAATGAAACACGCGTCCGTAATTTCATAGGAACAACAGAACAAGTTATGGGTGTTAATAACTTATATCTCTGCTGGCACAATAACTTAAAGTTCAGTTACTTAAAGTAAGAAAGTTTCAGTGAAGAGAAAATGGAGGAGGAAGAGAATGAAGGATGAGGAGAGGTATTATCTTGACGTGTTTTAACCAGAAACATGGCAGCTCTCCGGCCGAACTCGACAACACGTTGGTACACTTGGCAAGCATTTGACGACTTTGTTACCTCGTGAAGACGTCAGTCCCAAGTTGGTCCAACTGGCCAGTTTGTTTACCGTTTTCAGCATCTCCAGACGTGCGCCTTGACTCGAACCGAAAGTAACGGCAGCTCCTGGTGTTGTTTTCAAGATAAGACGTTCCTTAAAAGAATGTCAATAAAGTGAAGCTTTTCACGGCTTGAAATAGATTTATAACAGGCATGTTATAAATCTTTTAACTGAATGACGTGTCCTTAGCGTGTGACTAGACGATCATCAGTTCTTTGGAGAAGACCATAGTTTGAGGCTTACTCCAGCAGACTTCAAGGAAAACAGGAAGTCAGAGCTCTTTTAAGGCTAACTTGACCTAGAAAGACGTAGCTCTTTCTGATTCGGTCTGTTAGGCCAGGAGCCACTGAGGAGGCATAAGTTAGATTAAAAATGTCAGAAAGGATAAGAAAGTTAGTTTAAGACGCCAGTCTCATGATACAGCAGATTTAGAACTTTCTTAACTCATTACCAACACTGTTGATCTGTTGGTTTGATTACGACAAACGTCATTACAGCATCACATATGAAACCTATTAATGATAATAGCAAAAACAGATATCATTAATCTTGATTATTTAAGGACAAAAACAAAATGTCTCTTGTTGTCCTGTTTTCAAACTAAATGAAAAAGATAAAGAGTTCCTTTTATCTTCACATGCAAGTTTGAGAGGAGAAATCCTTCATGAACAACATTTTGAGGAAATGTCCAGTTTGAATTAAATAGTCCTTGACTATCAAACATTAAATGCACTAATGCTTATACAAATAACACAAGTTGTTCATTGATGACATTTGAATTAACACAAATTAAAAGAAGTATTTGGATGACTTAATTTATGATGTTTGATTCAAATTAAAAGTAATAAAAGTATTATTGTCCCTTCAGGAATAACTCCCAAAAAGTTCATTACTGAGAGCGATCAGAGAAGTGTTTCAAAGGTCAAGGTTGTATCACTACAGTCCCCCCTTTTGGAACTCATCGTCTGTCCACGGGGATGAGGTCCAACATGAAAAGATACCACCAAATGTCTCTGATCTTGATGTAATCCAGCAAGTGGGAAAAAATCAAAAATTTATAATTCCATAATGTTTTTGGAAATTCTACACTGTTCGCAGGTAATCCCATTGCGGTAAGCTTTTGATCCTTTGGAAAACTGAGTCTGTAAACCCTTGGAAAACTGAGTCTGTAATCCCTTGGAAAACAAAGTCTTATAATCCACAGCGGTAATTCCATCAGGATTAGAGTTGTTGATTTCATCATCAACAATGGTTTTTATCAGCATGTAGAGGAGATCCCTCGATTGACGCAGAGGAGGGGGTCCTTGGATGAAGGATGAAGACCAACGTTGGAGTAGCAGGTCCCCACATCGAGGGTTGTAGGCTGGTTGGCTTCCAGTCCGTGCCACTCTGGTTCTATGTGTCATGCATTTATGTGGTTTTAGGTGGGCTTATGATTGGGATTTTACCTGGTATGTAAGCTATCATGGTTTAGATCAGCTACAATTACCAATGAAGGGGTGGATCATTTATCAAAAGTTAAAATATAGGGATCTATACCTATCGAAGGTTCAGGAGGGCTTCTGTAACGAAGGCCTCTTCTTCCAAACTATTCCTCCATTCATAACTTAGCTTAAAGTTAAACTAAGATAGAAAAGAAATTATAGTTTGGTCTAAATGTCTGTTGTCCTTTAAGACAACGACGTAGGATTTGGTATTCCCTATAAATTTTGAAGTCTATGGAGAGACTCATCAAAATGAATAGACGATCTAGAATAGAAACGATCGAATCGGTTCAATTTAGAAATTATGAGGCCAGTGTAGTTAATGGTACCTAAAGTAGCTTTAAACTACATTGATTCTTCATTGACTGAGGTTTAACAAATGAAAACTGCATGTTGGCATAGTTAAATCCACTTAAGTCTTCAACTATTATTAATGCAAAACCTCTTTTGGCTGGGAATGTTCAGAAAACAATACCAAGTTTCAATAACAACAAAAGTAGCAATTAAGCAACTAGAAGACAACGTTTCATTGCTTCAACTCACTCCTGTCGTCAGATTCTAACGTGTATCACACAATAAAAACAGGTCTTAGCTTTATAACCAATGTCAATTAAATCCTGCAGATTTAAACAGTTGTTAAAGTTAGTTTTTTGTTGTGGGTGTTTAGGCTTAGCGTTTCTAAGTTCTAGTTGGAACGGTCTTTAACAACTAATATAGTTTAAACTGTTTAGTTTATTTACTATCTTGTGCTTGGACGACCTTAATTTCCCATGAAGTCTGTGAGTTTGCAAGATCTTTGTTGTTTGTGGGGTTATTGAAATCTTTGTCTTTGTCTTGGGCATGACCTAACATCACCCCCCTGTGGTCATGGGGGACCACGCACACAGGTGAGGACGTCCGTCCATGGGCACAAGTTAGGATGCCTTTGTTTAGTCTAAGCTGTTCGCGCAGCTTATCGGGAACCGTACACAGGAACCTTATAGGTTTCGGCCAACGTTTCTTCTTACGTTTACCTCTTTCTGTGTAATTCAGGTGTGTCAGAACTGTCGGCGCAGTCGCAGGTGTGCCTGATTGTTCAGACTGCGACGGGTCACTGTCGTTGGTGTGCGAGTGTCTCCCCCCTTCGTCTGATGAGGGGTCCTTGCAATCTGTAAAGACAATGTCCTGTTGACTGTCAACGTCTCGTCGACTGTCATTTTCCGGACTGTCAGCATCATCGGTGTGGGATCCTTGGATCTCCACACCTTGTTCTACCTGAGACAGGTAGTGTTCAGTGAGTGCTGAATGTGTCAGCTCGCAGAGGATGTTCTCTTGTTGGGCCAGGGTTGGGTCCAACTGTTGGGTCTCTTCTGCCTCACCTGCATTTGAATGTCCACTTACCGGGCTTGTGCTCTCGGTTGGGGAGTCATCCGTGCCTTCTGTGGTACCATCTGTTAGACAGACAGTGTTGTGACCTTCAGGATCTTGATGACTGTCAGCAATTTGTTGGCTGTCAGCATCTTTAGCAATGTTGTTGTTATTGTCCTCAATGTTATTATTGTTGAAAGCTGTGTGCTCTGAGTTTTTGTGAAAGACAGTGCTGCACATCGCTCCACCAGGTTGGACAATGATGTTTGTGTTATTATCAATGACAATGCCACTCATTGTATCAGGTTGGTCAACCACTGTAACATTCAAATCTTCTAACAAACTACTTACTTCCTCTGTCTCTTCCGAGCGCAGAGGTGTTGTACCTTTTATCTGGAGCACTTGTGACTCCTTGCATGTCTCAAACTGTTGCATTCGAGGTGTAGGAGGAGGAGCAGTTCCTTGGCTCTGAACAAACCTCTTTGGGTTTTTCGTAGAGCGGACATCTCCCTTTTGTGGTATTGTGCCTGTCTCAGATTTTTCTATCTGAGTAGCTACATGAGCAAAGCTCCGTTTAAACCACTTTGAGTCACTGTTCCAGTTGGCACCAACATTTCGTTGTTTGTTGGTTTGAACATCTTGATTGTCCTCGCTTTCCGTAGGAGAGGGAACCTCTTCTATTTTTAGCGACTGGGGTTTGACCATTTGACCTGGGCACACCTCTGAGGGTGTTTTGCTTTGCATGTGAGCTTCAAAGGCATTTATAGCACACTCTTTTATTTCACCGATGGTGTTTTTGTAATAACACGTGAGGCTTAAACTTTTTCTCAGCGTAGGGTGGAGATTGAAGCTGAAAAGAAGTTTAAAATTTTCCTCTTCCTGCATTTCTGGTTCATTTCGATCACCAAAATATGCTTTTTTAATTCTATCACAGAACAGTAATGGGTGTTCATCCTTCTCTTGCAAGATGTGCTTTGCAGCTAGGCATCCACCATGCTTAGCAAGAGTTTCTTCCAACTCACCTGGGGACACCTGTAAAGGCGTCTCGCTTTGCAGGTGAGCTTCAAAAACATTCACAGCGCACTGCTTTATTTCTTCCATGGTTTGCTTTTTATACAACCCCATGGTGCACAGCTCAGATCTTATCTCCGGGAGGAGATTTTTGCTGAAAGCAACCCTGAAAAGTACCTGTTCTTCCAGGCCCGGTTCTTATATGTCACTCTGGTACGCCTGGAGAATCCTGTCAAAATACATCAAAGGATGTTCACCTTTTTTCTGCAAGACATTAAGAGCAGCTGAGTAGTCACCATGCTTTGAGACAGATTCTCTCTCTGTGCGAGGTGCAGGGGGAGCAGGTCTTCGGCTTGGGGGTTCCAGTTGGAACCCTTTGTTGTATGAGTCAACAAGATGCTCATACTTCCTAAACCTTGGACGCGCAACTTTTTGAACTTCCATCTTTGTATTGATTCTTTGTGAAAAATCAATAAGAGGGTTCTGTATCTTAATGTGTGCAGATAAATCTTTACTTTTAATTTAACGAGAGTCAATCAAACTAACCAGCTGTGTGGTTTAAGTGTTTCACTGTGTAATAAGTATTTTTATTCATAGGTACCTTCTTCCAGGACTTACCCTTAATGAACTTGAAAAAGTTAAAAGCACTCTTGCAGTGTTAACTTTAAATATAACTTATTTTTTAACAACAGTTACTAACTAACACAAGCATGATTTTCGTTTTACTTACTCAAACACTTTTTAAAAGATTTGAAATAAATATGCTGGTGAAGATTCTCAGTCGTCCAGGACATGATGAAATCAAAAAAGGCGTTCAATACATTTATTTGAAATAAATGCAATATTCACACTAAAATGTTCCCAGGATGCTGCTCCATCATGCCTTAAAAAGATGTATTTCAGTTTGGCTAAACTGTTTTGCTGTATTTTGATAGTTATCAGGAGTGAAAATGGATTTCCTGTTTGTTATTTTTTTTTTAAATAAACTGGAGTGCACAGAATAACTTTAACAGATGTTTTAAGAAAAATGCAGGTTTTAGCATCTATTCTGTGTAAATGTTTCCTGTTCTCATTCTTTTAAACCAGCAGATTGCAGGTTTTCAAAGCTTAAATTTACCACAATGTGACTGTAATTACTCATTCTGGCCGCTATAGAGGCGCTGTTGACTCTAAGGCCACGTTGACTACCGCTAATTCCGTTAGCTGGAAAACGAACACGGTGAAAAATCAATTTTTTGGATGAGTTTTAGCCTGGATGTGACAATCGCTTAAACAAACGTTCATTTAAGAAACGAATGGATTTGTTTAAAATGTTTAGAACAAGTTCTGTGAACTTTTAGATATTTATAAAAAAAAACGAACTTTCTCCTTTTTCTCTCTATCTGGGTCGCACGTGATGCCTTCACGGACTTTGACGTACCGTTGGAATTTTGAACGAACGGACTCTTTACTCGGTCTAAAACACTTGTAAATATCTCAAAACACCGCGTTTAAACAGTTTCTGACGATATTTCATGCATAAAAACGAAACGAGCCCGATAAACTGTCAGAATTGTGTGAACAAAACTGAAATTTGTCGACCAGCATTGCGTTTCACGTGATCCCTTTGAACCAATCACAGCACGTAAACAGATATTAGCGTCAGCATAACTTCACAAACTTAGACTCATTTTCAACTCATAAAACGCTTAAAATACACCTCAAAAATTCTGTGAAAATACCGTTTCACATCCGAACAGTTCTACCAAGCTGCGCCTAGTAAAAATAGCAAAATAAATGTCGCCAACACGGACTGTATCCGTATCTAATCGACTACAACACGTCAGAGCTAACAAATGGACCGGGTCCAGAACCAGATCCGACAGCTTCAGACACAAAATGCTATTATTCCTGCTTAAAATGTAACGATACCACTCGACAGCAATTTTCAGATGAACCATGAAGCTCTTATAGGCACAGTTTTGACACGGCGGTCAAACGTAGATGCGCTTTTATCTGTGACACGTCAGCAAACGACTCAGAACCAGAACCACACAGCAACATCAAATTTTAACCCAAAAACTTCAACAAACGTTTGAAAGTGGAGTAAAGACAATTTCTCAGCCTCAAATGACATTAACCAGCAGTTTCCTGTAGCCATGACACACTTTGCAGCCCAAAACTATCCTTTTTTGAGTCTAAAAACTTGGACAAAATTTTATGCCAACATGTAAAGTACAGAAATATTAAATATTAAACTTTCTAGAGACCTTTACTGGGCCACCATTATGTAGTAATATAGGACGGGGTCAGTTTACTGATTTACCTATATTTTAGATGTATAAATTGGCAGGGTTTAGACTGACACAAAAATACATCATTAATTAAACGAGTTCTCTCTTTTTCAGCTTAATATCAATAATTCTGTGCCTTAAAGGTGAGGATGTAAAGACATGAAACGTCAATTTATGAACTAAATCATTTAATTAACAAATCATTAAATTACACCACACATTTGTACATGTTTGGATCGATCGAATTTCCTATACCTTAACGACAGATTTCAATTTTGAACAACAGACAAGTAAAAGATGACATTACTTCTTCTGCAGGCAGGTTTAACTTAGTTTGTTGCTGACAACAGATATAAAGTTTAAAGGGAAGTTTTTAGC